>BMAC01000329.1:361089-410206 GCA_014905375.1 Phtheirospermum japonicum | reverse complement strand
TTATTTTTACATTTTTAAATATGCAATATGTATCTTAAATCGTAGATCTTGAGAATGTGATTAATTTGATATATATTTCATTAAAAATGAAATAAAATTAAAAAAGTTTATGGTTCGTTGAAGATTTGAGTTTTATTATAAATTTTTGAATTTGCAATTATATATCCGTTGTGCTTTTTAAAAATCAATTTAGTGCTCTTCTTAAACGTCGTTATATGTCCAAAATACCCTTTTTAATTATTTAATGGATTTTTTTTTAATTATTACCATTTTGACATGTCATAATCTCAACCATTAAGATTATCCAATCTAATGGTCAAGATTAGTCCTAGGTTTGCATATAATGACATGGTTCCATTTGAACCCAACCCTATATATATATATATATATATGAGATATAGATTTTATTTTTTAATAAAAATAATACTTTTACATAAAAATTAAATATTAATATTATTTTAATTTGTCATCCTTATTAAATTTTTGCACTTTGCCTCTCAAAGTTTAAGTTTTTTTGCACTTTACACTCCAAACTATAAGATTTTTACACTTTGACCCCCAACTGCCCGTCGATGGAATATAGAAGAAATATTTCGCTGGAAATAAAATTTAGAGGGGAATGTAAAAAATTATTTTACATCAGAGGACAAAGTGAAATAAAAAATATTTTGAGGACAATGTGTAAAAAAGAGTATACATTTGGATCAAAAAAAATAAAAAATTCCCCTCTTAAAAGAAGAAGAAGAATGAAAGCAACACACACACAATAATATGATCACCGTGTTTTTTATTCAACCCCATATCGAATCCCCGAAATAGTCCACAAACACGTATTGTCTGATAAATCCCATATTAAAAATATTTTTTGATAATTTTAAAATACACGCCTTTTAGTTATGATTTATAGAGGTTTTTAAAAGTACAGTTAAAAATATTCATATTGAATTTTATTTATTAAAAATTATCAATTTGTATGAGCGTATCCTAGTTTCATTGTTTAAAATTCATAAACACATCGTTGCTAAAAAAACATGTATAATATTTTATTTAATTACTTAGGTTATTTTAATTATTTTTGTGATGTCATTTATTATTGACGTATTTCAATTTTAATAAGTAGTATAAATTCGTATGAGAACAAAAAAAGTATTGATTTGCACGAAAAAGTTCCAACACCTTCTGATTTTACCATACCATCAAGTGTCGGTGAAAACCCGTCCATGATATTGTTTACTATCAAAACACATCCACTAAATTGGCTAAATTAAAATAAAAAATAAAAAAAATCCTGATCGGGCCCTTTGCCATGACGAGATTATATAATTACTTATTATTTATTTAATTATAAATATTAAAAAGGGATAAGATCTTTATTTAAGTATTGGTTTATAAATTAAGGCGACGTCATCTTCCAATGGGATAAAAAAAGGAAAATGTGGGGGATGCTTGGTTGGTGGTTTGGTGAGTGGGAAATGGAAAGGGTATCAAAGTGGTGCTTGGTAACTACCACACTATGGGTTTTATTGCTCAATTTTCAGTGTTGAGCCATATCCCAACAAACAGGGGTTATCAAACCCATTAACCTCAACAATCAAACTCATTCCTATTCCCATTCCCAAGAAATTTACCAAGCATCCCCTTAGTTTTAATTTTCTTTCTTCTTGACTATTTCTGGCGTCAATCAAGGACTATGTAGTTTCAGATTGATATTCCTGCATAAACTTCTCAATCCGTCAGACCAACCAATCACAATCCTCCCACCCCCTCCCTCATGTAAATATCAATTTAAAAAAAAAAATAAAAATCTGACCATAAAATTCCCAAATGATCAACTTTTTTTTTTTCCCAAATGATCAACATATGCATAAACCGATTCAGCAATAGAATATTAACATGAAAAATATGTATTTGGAAGTTTTGTTTTTTTATAATCAAGATGACGATAACATACCCAAATCTGTTCATATAATCCGAATCCGTATTTATATGATTTAACAAATACTCGCAAAATCAGAGAGAACAGAGGTTGTAGGTGATGTTAGGAAATTGAAGGATAGAAATAAAATTAAAAAGTAAAAAACTGAGAGGTGTATTTTTGAGAATATGATGCTCCAAAGGGACTCGAGAATAACTTTCTATATTTTCAAATTAGCCCAAGAGAGGGACAAAGTAGAGAAATAACATTTTCATTATATTTTTAATATTTAAAATTAGATTAAAAAAGACAAATAATTATATAATCATGACACGCTATCAAAAAGTTTTATCAGGATAATTATATATATATTTTTGATAATTTGGCCAAGTTAGTGGATGTATTTTGATAATAGACAATATTGTGTATTTGTTTTTTTAAAGTGGATAATATAATAAATTAAAAAAGTATTCCCCTTATTTTACATGCGATGACTATAAATAAAAGTTAGAGCCATTCCATTTCGAACGCCAGCCCCTATCGGATAATTCTGTGTTCAGTCATGGTCGCAATATGTTGTTGTTTCGTGCATAACCAACCGAAAATGATTTGAAATATTAGTATGCGATGACGATGAGTCGAAACAGAACATACCAAATATTGCATATAAAGAAATATTTAGTAATATATAATTTTAATATTATGTATTTAAGGTGGATTTGATCTCTCTCTTTATATATATATATATAAATATGTGTGTGTGTGTGTGTATTTTTTATTTTAACCTTTTGCCCTATGGGCTTAAAAAAACTAGTAATAAGAACATGGCTCTTTTCGTATCAATTCAGCTGCCTATAAAATTTACTGTATTACTTAGTTTTAGTTATTGTTGGATAGCATTTTATAGTTTCCCTGGGTAATTTCACTTTAAAGTTTTAATTACTCCTAGTATGATAAAAATAAAATTTGTCGTATATAATACTGAGAAAGGATAATGAAGGTAGCATCACTTGTCGTATATATGTGGCTGCATTGATTTATCTTGGCCAAGTGTTTATCATGGAAGTGGAATGCATATGTGGAATATGAAATCTCATTCTCCCAAAGCATATCCTATGTCCAGTGTTAAGTTGAGGATTCGTGATAAAAGGGGATACAAAATACAATGTGATGTGATCAAAAAGATTGGGTCACCAAATATATGAGGTACTAACTTTAAATATGAGATCAACGACCTGAATAGTTTTAAATTACATCGCAGTGACCTGATTGATCTCCAAGAGCCTCCTGACGACCTGAATGATCCTACAAAACAACACCTCAGCCAAGGCGATGGACGGCCCCGGAGAAGGTCCTCCGATGCTTAAGTTAGAAAGTGCAGAGATATTTCGAGAGCTCAAACGTAGGATTAAATCAACTTAAAATAGAAGTGAGACCTAAACCCCTTTATATAGACAACAGAAGTATTCCCCAAGCTAGGTTTACCTTCTCCCACTATAATTCAATAAATACCAAAACCGACTTAAAATTAGGATTTCTCCTGTATCCCATAAATAATAGATCTCTCGCTAAATTAGCAGAATAGAATTGGGCCTGTGATTCTTTTAATATAGTCCGCCGGGACCCCACAATACCATCCATGTTAGCCCATTCGGTCCCAACAATCATAAAATCTCAACACCCAGCGCCGAACTGGTAAAACCATAAGAGGTCGTTACCTTATATGAGAGCTAGCCACTCCCATACATCAGGCCGCTACTCTATAAAACAATTCACTCAACTCTTAGAAAGAACGCTTTTCCAAAAAATAAGGTCGCTTACCATAAATACCGGCATATAACTTACATGAATATTTAGTGTCGTATTAGCTAGTCCCCCATATTCTTGCTGATTGAGGCACGAAACCAGGTAGAATATGTAAAAAGTAAAAAGAATGCATCGACCATAAATCATATACTACTTACTTGAATTGAAAACTTAACCATAGAACTTTACTCAACCAATTTATTAGCTTACCAAGACATTATACCATAACTCACAATAACCCAGCTCTCGATATCGAGTTATAACATTATTCATCTAACAAGAGCTCACCACATGAAACCGCGACAATTAGCTCTCTCAGCCCCCATAAATAATGCACCATCCAGAAGAAGAGGTCGCTTATAAGTCCCCAAAATATATGCTTATCGACCTGAAATATCTGTCGACCCATAATCATAAAAACCACCCTTTTCCGACCTAAAGTCATACGCATGCATAATAGTTCAGCAAAATATAATCATAACCTTTTTTAAGAAGTCAAAACATGTCACTTCTATCCATCACATCTCTTTAAAGATCATTAAATGCCCCCTGACAACATGTCGGACACGTGCCATCTCCCCATTTTCTAGTAATATATTTAATACACTGGGCCAGAAATGAAAGACCTAAAATAATCCGAGAAAACCCTACCAACTTCCCGCTTCTTTCTGTCATTTCAGTTTTTACGCCGCCCAACACATATTATACCTTTACATTTCAATTCATATTCACTTTATCAAAAATACAGGTAAAAACTCCATTTTTCTCTGCAATATCTTCTCTTTCTCATGAAATTCTTTTAATTTCATCAACTGCAATAATGAGTAAGTCCCCCTAATCCTTCATCTTGTAACGCCCCAAATAAAGTACTACCCCTTAATAGTAATATATATAAATAAACAAACAAAGTCTCACCTTCTGTTCGTAAAAACTTGTTGTGTTGGTAAACTTAATACGACTAATTTTATACAAAGAAAACTAAACTGATAAAAGGTAACCTTAACCAACGATCCACTCTTCACCGGGACGATCGAGATCCGGGTCACTCTCAAAATATCGATATCCGGAGAGTTTGGTTTTAAAACAAATGAGAGCGTGAGCTAAAAGAGCTCAGTGAGGGCAAGAAAATAAAATTACAAATTTTCTTTTAAAATACAAAACTGACAAGAGTTTAGCAAAATAATTTTTATAATATAGTCAAAGCACTTGGTGTGCAAAACTATTCTCATATGTTTTACAAAATTCTAGTTAGGAGCTTCAAAATTAAAATATTTCAAATTTAAATAAACAATAGATTTTCTCAAAACTAACCAATTATCGTATTTAAAATACACAAGTAATACAAACTTATTATTGAAAATTTAATTGAAACAGTTAACAGTTGAACAGACAGGAAAAATCTGTCTCGTTCTAAAACAGTCAGTCCAATTAGTGAGTGTTCGGGTACGGAACTCTAGAGGTGGCTTCCGCGCGTAGCACTTAGCTCCCGAAGGACTCTAGAGGGGGCTCCCACGCGTAGCACTTAGCTTCCAATCCAGATTAACTCACATAAATGTAGAATCAATGTCGATCAAACATGACCCATATGTCTCCACTCACCATGAAAGGTGACACTCCAAGCCGAAGCCTCGATCACCTTATCCCTCCCAGTAGGCTCGACGTCCCTTTAGCTATGGGACTCAAACCCAGGGTACGTCATATTCCGGAATATACCCAATCTACGACCCAAATCCTGCCGTCGTCTCCGACCCGACCAGGAACAATGGGAATAGGTACCACGAGTAGTCAAACAAGAATCACAGGCAACCTGTTTGATTGATTGCCCAAACTACCCGTGCCTGACAGACAGTAACAATGACAGTGACAGACATACAGTAACTATAACAGTAACAGGCAGTAACAATCGATAACAGACCGTCAACAACAATAGTCGAGTTCAAACGATACATTTGATATAAAATCATATAATTGAATTTATGACTAAGCACAAGCACAATGCACACTTGCATATTTTCCCTCAAAATACTATTTTTCAAAAGACTATACAAACAGAAAAGTATGTTTAAGCAACAAGTGCTTCTTGATTTGGAAAATCTCAAACTTTCCAATTAAAAATATTTTACTCGCAAATAAGCACAATGCATTATAATTTAAGAATTTTCAAACTCCCCAATTTAAGAAAGTTTTACTCACCTTCTTTGAAGTTCTTTCCAAAATCAAACAAATAACTATGATGGATTTACGAGGTTCCCGATCTAGTACATGAAATGCCTCATCACTTACAGATAAAAGCACCATGTACAGTCCTAAAATATAATATAACTATATTAAAGTATTATAAATAAGGTCCTAAGGCACTTCAGTATGAAACTAATATAATAGGACGCGTAATAGTACAATAAAGACGTTTGGCCTCGATTCTTGAACTTAGAAGTTCAAAGGGTAAAATTGTAATTTTGGATACATCTTACGTAGGAGTATGTTATAACGAAGTTATGGTTCGAATTTGAAATCATTTGGAAGTCGTTTGGCCCATTTCGGCTCAAAAATAAGAAAGTTGTACGATTTTGAAAAATTAATAAAGTAATTGGGGTCAAAATATAATTTTAAGAACTTTTAAAAGTTTGTGGGGTCAATTTATAGTTTCAAGGAATTTGATTTGGGGTCAATTCGAAATAAATCAAAACATGATTTCAGGGAACTAAATTGACAATTAGAGGGTTCAAATTGAAATTTTAAAAATCTTCAATTGGGTCCAATACTATATTTAATTCTCAAAAACATAACCCTCAACTTGTGACCCATTTCAATTCAGCCCCACAACTTAAAAAAAAAACTCCTGCCATGCTCGTTTCTTCCCTTCGTCGGCCCAGACCCTCTCCGGCGACCATTTGACACCAGCCACCATCCCAAACACAAACAAAACACTCGGCCACACACACAAACACATCTCGGCACACTCACGCCCGGACCAAAACACATACACAATCCCGAATCTCACCGGAATCAAAAACAGAGCTCAAAATCAAGTTTGTCGTGAAGAGGGCTTTCATTTAATATAAAGTTCATTAAATTTCAATATTCCAAATGGCCAAAATGGGGTTGCCGGCATCCGGCGGTTCGAGGCTCCATCACTACTTATCCGACATCGGTTCTCCAAATTAAATATATAATCGAATACTACTCATCGATATGAATAAATCTATATATAAAATAATAATTCTGGACCTTCGATTCGCTGTAAAATAGCTGTCGAAGTTCGACAGCGCCGTATGGAGTCTTGGCAGCAGCCAGAAAATTCGATGGGATTTTGATGATAATCCAGTACTCCGATCGTCGATCCGGAGGTGTCGTTAGAAACATTATGAAGTTGGCTATCCACTGTAAAAATTTCGTGAAAATCCAATGGTTGGATGTTTCTCACGAGTCCGACCAAATTTACTGCCATGAAACGGCTGTAGGGGAAAAAGAAAGAAAGCCTCTAAGTTGGCTTTGGTGCTTAACTGATCAAATTGGAGAATTAAAGAGGACTGACGAGGCTTGCAACCTTAAAAAGGAGTGATAAGGCGGTTTGGAATTGGGCTTGATTTTTGGGCTTAGTATTTGAGCCCAAATCTTTGGGCTTGGCTCAATGGTTTGGGCCTATTTAATTGAATAGATTTAAAAGATTTTGAGCCCGATTTAACGTAATGAGTTAAAAAAATACTGTGTATATTTATTTTTGCTACAAAATTAAATAAATAAAAATAAAAATTTCAAAATCCAATATATATTTCATCAAAATATTATTGTAATAAAATATTTCAATTGAAATAAAATAAAATAGTAATATAAGGAATAATCAAATTTATTTAAATAAATTATAAGAGTAAATAGATGGGGCTTCACACATCTCGATAGTTATTATTTTAATTTCGATCTGCAACTGTTGCATTCGCTGAATATGTTTCTATGTTGTTTTTTCCTCTCTCCTTTTTTTTCGATAATTGATTGATGATGAATCCAACATCCTCCCTTCCCGATTCCCAAAACCCTCAACTTTCCCCTGAATTCGATTCTCTTGAAAACCCGTTTATCATCAGAAGAAGACGGAGAAATCCTCCTTCACTACAGCTGGGCCTATATGATGAACCGGAAGGTGATGTCAGTTGGCCCGAGCTTGAGGCCCAACCCAGGGCTTATACTGAGGCTAGAGCCTTAACCGAAAATATACCTGAGGACCCCTCTCCATCCCAACCTGAAAATAAAAACATTCCAGAGGACATTCCTCTAATTGTACCCAATATGCCCTCCATATCTCAGTCCAAACACTTCCTTGAAAATCCTGTAACAGTAGCAGCTTCTTCTGTTGTTGTCGACCTGCTTCTCCTACCCCAAGTCACTAGGGTAGCTAAAGATAACTACTGGGTGCTCCTAGATCGGGGAAAAGGTTGAAGATTTCAAGATAGCTCTCAATCTCCCTAATACTGCTACAATGGTCACCCCAAATATCTTACAGACTGACATAAACCATCCCCCACCTGACCATATCGTTTTCTTTGATGAGCTCCTTAAAGCAGGTTTTAGGTTTCCTGCTCATTGGTTTTTTATTTACACTGCAAATAAGTTTAAAATTCCTTTCCTCCAACTGACTCCAAACTCAATAAGGTTTATGGCTGGATATGTAATTTTATGCACATACTACAATGTATAGCCCGACACAGGCTTTTTCCACTTTTGTTTCCAAGTAAAATATCAAAATAATTCCTTTTATTTTTTGGCCCGCCTCGGGAAACCTCGTTTCTTGGTGAACCCTTCATCAAAAGTGCTCGATTGGCATAAAATTTATTTTTTGTTCACAACACTGAAAACTGGCCCTTCAACAGCGACCTGCAATACCATACTCCAAAACAAGACAACCCTCCTACCTCAAAAACACAACCCATGCTTTACAAGAAATACTCTGATTGGCTTGTTGAAAGGATTAAACGCCCATTCGATGTAATACAACTCACCAGGTGGGAGAGGCCGTTTTTCTTCGTAGGTCTTGACTCACGACCTATTGACCAAGATCAAGCCTTGACCAGATCAGAATTTGGTAGGTCCCCTTAGTTACAAAATTCCTCATCCTTCATAATAACACTATTCAATTTAATCCTACATTTCATTTTTACAGATGACTTCATTGGTAGTTGTATCTCATCGAGCTCGGAGGGAGCCACTGTGCAAGCTGACCCGAGCCCAGCAACCACATCAGCACCGCGACCTCCTGTTGTTGGTGTGGACAAAGAGGTGGAGGTCGTCCTTGTTGCGAGGAATGACCATGAGTAGGTCGCTGATGCTGAGGAGCGCCTACCGCTTACAACCACCCTATCCAAAGGGAATCAGACCATTCGAGAACGTACCTCTCCCAAACAAGCGCCCCAAACTCCAAAACGTCGACGTCTTTGCAAGACTCATGAGGCTGCCACGTCCAGCTCTCCAGATTTGGAAAAAGATCTGGCTCAGTGCTCCAGTGTTGATCAATTCAAGGCCCTCCTAAATGCTCAGGTGACCTCAATTTCCTGGGAATATTATCCTTAAGTATACTGTCTCAATATATTTATCATACCTCACCTTTCCTTCATGTAACAGGTCGAACCTTTGGTGAATGCCTTATTCAACCACTAGACTTACTCCTTCGATGACGAGCTGCAAAAGACTTGTGACGAATTAACAACGTAAGCGAAACAACAAATCTGGTAATTATCTCTGACTTGAGGAGAGCTGGACAGATCTCGTCAACAACTGGGCGCTCATGACGAAGAAGTCAATATTCTGAAGAGCCAGGTGAACAGTTTGAAGGACGAAATAGCTCGCATAACCAATGAGCTCAGAGATCAGATCCAGAAGCTCGAAGAGATGGTGCAGATAAAGGACAAGCAAATACATGACGTCAGTCGGCTGGCTCAGGGACAAGGTATAGCTGAAGGTCGCCGCACCTTCCTAAGGAGTGAGATAGGCAAAAGGTTCATGGACGCTTACATAGAGGAGCTGATGTCAGCCTTTAAGAACTCCTCCCTCTACTTTGGTAAGATGGCCAGAGGAAGTAGAGAATGTGTCCATCAAGCCGTAGACAAAATCAAGATCCAACTCGCTGACATGAACGTCTCTTTCAATCCTGACGTGAATGGTATCGTAGACAGCCTTCCTCCTTTCTCCTTCTGGAAGGGCGACATGAAGCAGTCCCCGAAGGCCAAGTGGTGGCTATCCTGTTAGGGCCTAGCTATTTTACGAGCCAAGCTGGTTACCGAACTGGAAACACCTCTTGAGGATTTTGTATCTGATTGATGTACTGCTTCAAGCTTTCATCTGGCCTCTGCACCATTGTAAAAAGAGACTGTGCAGTCTTTGTATGTTTCTTCACTCTGGAAAATTGCTTCAAAGAGACCGCCCGTAACACCCGAAAGCTAGTAATCCTTCCTCGCGCCAATTGGTAAAACTAGCTTTGTGCGATTTCTCTTAAGGTAGATACAAAAGCCCGGCATGCCACAACATCCGTATATCCATGTAGGATCATTTCGTTCTCAAAGAGTTTCATGCGCTAGATTGGATCTGTCGCCCCATGATACTGAAATTCCAATGTTTTATACCCCTTAGATAGTACATCATGTAATATATTGATTAACACATGTTTGTCCTTATTTTTATTAGTATTTTAGTTAGTCTTTCTTATTGTTTTTGGTATAAGTTGGGTAGTTTGAGCTTAAATTCGTATATTTGTACTTCCAGCTTATTTTACCGCTTTTTGATCTAGATTGATGCAAATAGGTGATCTTTTGTTGTTTTTCACCTTATAGCTAAGTAACTGGAAGAGTTCAGTACGTTAGAGATGAAGTATGATGATCAAGAGTCAAAAATCGAGCTTTCCGGCGAAAAAGTAGCAAGAATTAGTAGCTAACGGTTTTCTATAACGGTTATTCCATCTGGAACCGTTATAGTATCGGTAGGAAGAAAGAGAAGCTAACGGTGCCCTAGAGATAGCTACCAACCGCTAGTTGCTACCGCTAATCTATAACGGTTAATCACCGTTACCTTACCGTTGCTTACAACCGATGTTAAAAATCAGGGGCGCTGAAATGAAGAACTAGCGGTAGCTACTATAACGGTTACCTTACCGTTAGCGGGCCCAGAACTGACTTAAAAGACTTGCGGCCCAAGAAACGGAAAATCTATATAAACCCTTCATTAATCCGAGTTCCAAGCGTGTACTTGACCCCAAAAACTTACCAAAAATATATTCCTAGGGTTTAGAGTCGGATTTAAACACCAAAACGCGAGGATCGAAGATTCGACGACGACGAGTTTCGGAGCCCGTTCGACGCCGTTCAACCGTTCCTCGATCGATCAGCAGCGATTTTCTTCGGATTAGCCAAAGTTCTTTCTAGTTTCCAGTAGAATAATAAGTTTTCTATCTCTTTTACTTGTTTTTTTTAGATTAAACTCTAGTTTTTAAGCTTAGATATTAACTTTAAAGTTTATGTTCTTAGGTTTAGTTTGAACCTTGATTTCGTTGAACAAACGCAGCGACTTAGCTTTTGTTTTAATTCAGTTTTTCATGTTATAATGCTTGGATATTAGATACTTGAGTTGGTTGATAATGTTCATGTGAATTAATTCATGTTTTATTACTTCGTTTTCATGGTTCAAGGTTTCATTAGCTTCGTAGTTTGTTATTTCATGAATGATGGTAATTTCGTTAGGATTTATGAATTAATTCATGATAATTTAGCTGCTGCGTTTTAGATTTATTATTGAGTAATTACTTAGTTTTGAGTTATAATTAGGTTAATCAATAGATAATTAATTAGTTAATTAAATTTAAACTTTTAAATTAATTATTTGCTTTCAATTCTTAGTTGATAATTTAGGATAATTTAACTTAGATTTTAAGCTTAAGTTTTGAGTTTTCAAATTAGTAGTTAATAATCAATTTCAAACAAAACCCCAATTTGTAGAAGTTTATATGTTTAATTATTATTGAGAAAAACATCTGAGATACCGAATCGTTGTCTTCGAGAGAATCGACTTGAGTCAACTTACCACCCTACAAGTTCCAAGTACTCTTGCGAGCAAACTTGAATGTTTTTAAATTAAATATATATAAACGGGGTGCATAAAAACTTGAATCATATATCATCCGAAAAAAGTATGCCCTTTCTCCTCGTCAAGTTTTTATCCACCATTTGCCTTTGCTGAGCTAGCAATGCTTCTTGCATATCCCTGAACACCTTAGTACCTGGCCCGACCTCATTTTCTCCCTTCTCTTCACGATACCGACCTCGACTTTTTCGAGATCTTTCCCTGGACTCGCCATATGTGCTTGAGTCTTCTGTTTCATCCTCACTAGTGTGTTTACTATACTGCCGATCTCGATGTTTATAGTGTTTTCGCCCTAATTTCAGTTTTTCCCTTTTTTATACTTATACTTCAGAGTACGGGACTCTGAAGACGAGGTGGAGCTGGAGGAATCTACATATCTCCGCTTGCTCGAGCCCCCCCTCCTCTCGCGGGATAGTCTCCGCGATGGGGATCCTCCACTTCGTTTTTATTTTTCTGCTACTGATTTTTCCGCGTGCCCATCATCTGATTTATCATCTTTCTCTTTTACCGACCCAGCTCGCTTGCTAGATATTTGTTTAGATCTTCTTATTTTTCCAAAGGTAAATTCCATGAGCCCTTCCAAGAATCCTTTATTGATTTGATAAGGCTTGTCTTTAGGCAACTATTTCCATTCATTCATCCCTATGCAGACAGCCTTTTACGCGATAACTTCCGAAGTATTCACTTGTTGCTCATCTTCAGGTTCCTTTTCTTTCTGTTTTTCTGGCGAGGGTGGTGGTGTGCCAGCCAGATTCTGAATCGTTGGTCCTCTTGGGGGAGGTGCTAGTCCGTCTTTCGTCTGCTCTCCTTTATCGACTTCTTTGTTCTTTTTCTTTGATTTGCTTGATCCAGGACCGAAATCCAAGATCCTATTGTGTTTGCGAATTTTCTCATGTCTTTTCCTCAAGGACTCGCTGTTCCTCTTTCCCACAGACGACGCTACTTGATGCAACCAAAAAGATTAGGTCACCAAGGATATGGGGTACTAACCTCACATATGAGATCAACGACCCAAATAGCTTCAAATTACGTCGCAGTGACCTGATTGATCTCCAAGAGCCTCCTGGCGACTTGATCAATCCTGCAAAACAACACCTCAGCCAAGGCGGTCCACGGCCCCGGCGAAGGTCCTCCGATACTTAAGTTAGAAAGTGCGAAAGATATTTTGAGAGCTCAAATGCAGGATTAAATCAACTTAAAATAGAAGTGAGGCCTAAACCCGTTTATATAGACAAGAGAAGTATTCCCCAAGCTAGGGTTACCTTCTCCCACTATAATTCCATAAATACCACAACCGACTTAGAATTAGGATTTCTCTTGTATGCTAAGTTTCCATAAATAATAGATCTCTCGCTAAATTACCAGAATAGGCCTGGGCCTGTGATTATTTTAATATAGTCTGCCGGGACCCCACAATACTTAGCCTATTCGGGCCCAATAATCATAAAACCCCAACACCCAGCGCCGAGCTGGTAAAACCATAAGAGATCGTTACCAATATGAGAGTTAGCCACTCCCATACTTCAGGTCGCTACTCTATAAAACAGTTCACTCAACTCTTAGAAAAATGCTCCTTCCAAGAAATGAGGTCACTTACCATAAATACCGACATATAGCTTACATGAATATTTAGTGTCGTATCACAATGATAAAAAGTTCTATTTAAAGACTTCCAAACCCTAGTAAGAAAAGGAAACGAAAATCTAAATAAATTAAAAATATGGAGAATGCTGAAAAATAGAAAAATGCTTGATACGAGATGATAATGTGGAGATTTTGGTCCAAGCCTATTTATATCATCTCGCGCTGCGCGATAAGTTCAATTCGTTTCACTTGCGGAAAATCGAACAATTATGTCCAGCTTCCAAAAAACGTTTATAATAGCGATTTCGAACTCAACTCCAAAATTTATGCCATTTGTAATTTCTACCGACGAATAGTCATAGTTTTATTCTGGACATCCAGATACTCATCTGTCACGCGTTTCACATCAAATATATGTAACATGTGTTTTGTATATGTGAGTGAAATGTGCATAGTGTATGCGCGAAATATGTGTAGTGTGTAATATGCGTTTCATAGTTTAATATGTGTAGTGTGAGAGAAGTATCCGTGAAGGTGTATCGCGTCCGCGCGCGAAATATGATATATTTCATAAATTTTACATCATATTGTTCATTAAATTTTATAAATTTGTTCTTTATTTCCATATGACATAATTTTCTATTATTTATTAAATAACAATTGATAAAAGTAAACAAAGATGTACTTGATTTAAAATTCACATTCATCCAAAAAAAATAAATAATGTAAATGTAAAAAAATTGATTTCAAATTCAAGGTGATTGATATTTGTGGATTTTGAAATACTATTGGATTTTCAAATCCATGGGCCTTTAGTACATCTTCATGGTTCGGGTCGGATCAATTATCCGGTTTGTCAAAGATCCATAATTAGCCATAAGTTCCAGAATTCCCAGTTCTCCTCCTCGCTCTCCCTCAACCGCCGGAATGTTTTCTTAACTTTCTTCTTCTTTTTCTTCATCTGACCTCAATTCAGTAATAAAAATAAAAAATGGCTGCCGTCTTAAGAAAATCCCAACAAATAAGATTAATTTTCCGCAAACCCCCTTTCCTTAAACCCCTCCAAAACCCTAAAACCCCATTTTCCACCAAATCCCCAAATTTCCCCGAATTCGAAATGCCCACCGTCACCTGGGGCGTCATCCAAGGCCGCAAGGAGAAACTCGTCTCTCGCGTCATCATCTGCGATTACCTGAAATCCATCGGCATAATCCCCGACGAGCTCGAGGACCTCGAATTGCCCTCCACCGTCGACGTCATGCGCGAGCGCGTCGAGTTCCTCCAGAAAATCGGCCTAACCGTCGACGACATCAACGAGTACCCGTTAATGCTCGGCTGCAGCGTCCGTAAAAACATGATCCCCGTCTTGGGCTACTTGGAGAAAATCGGGATCCCGCGGGCCCGGATGGGCGAATTCGTCAAGAACTACCCGCAGTGCCTCCACGCGAGCGTCGTGGTTGAGCTCGCCCCGGTCGTGCGATCCTTACGCGGGCTCGACGTCGAGAAACAGGATCTCGGGTATGTTTTGATGAAATATCCTGAGCTGCTAGGGTTTAAGCTCGAAGGGACGATGAGCACGTCGGTTGCGTATTTGGTAAGCATCGGGGTTAACCCGAGGGATATTGGGCCGATGGTGACCCAGTACCCGTATTTCTTGGGTATGCGGGTCGGCACGATGATTAAGCCGCTCATCGACTATTTGGTCTCGTTCGGGCTGCCGAAGAAGATTCTTGCTCGTATGTTCGAGAAACGAGCTTATATTCTTGGTTATGATGTCGAAGAGACGGTTAAACCAAACATTGAGTGTTTGTTAAGTTTCGGTGTTAAGAAGGAGAAAATCGCTTCGGTTATCGCACAATACCCGCAGATTATCGGGTTGCCGTTGAGGGCGAAATTGTCCTCGCAGCAGTATTTTTTCTTCCTGAAGCTGAAGATCGACCCGGACCAGTTCGCACGTGTGGTCGAGAAAATGCCGCAGATTGTGAGTATTAAGCAGAACGTGATTATTAAGCCGGTTGAATTTTTGCTCGGGCGCGGGATTTCGATCGATGAGGTGGCGAGGATGGTGGTTCGGTGTCCGCAGGTGGTGGCGCTTCAAGTTGGGCTGATGAAGAATAGTTATTATTATTTCAAGAGCGAAATGGGCCGGCCCGTGAAGGAGATTGTGGAGTTTCCGGAGTATTTTACTTATAGTTTGGAGTCGAGGATAAAGCCGAGGTACCAGAGGGTGCAGAGTAAGGGGATAAGATGCTCGTTGGCGTGGTTGTTGAATTGTAGTGATCAGAGGTTTGAGGAAAGGGTTCAGGGGACATATATAGAGGCCGAGGGCCCGGGCCCAGAGTTTTTGATGGGTGGGAAATTGGAGATGCATGGGAGTGAGATCGTGTCAGAAGAGGAGGATGAGAGTGATGACGAGATACTTTATAGGCGTACTGTTTCATTGTAGTGATGTTTTGTTTTTAATGGTAATCATGGTGTGTTTGTTTCGTATCACATTGTCATAAGTATTATTGAAAAAAAAATCGTCTTTTGAGCTTTAGATTTAAAGAAATATATAAAAAATTTTGTGGATTATTATGTTGTGTTTCGATTGCTATTTGATTTTTTATAGCTGATTTGTTTTAAGTTTTTAACTACTATTTTTGGCTTTGTTTTTAGACAATGGCTCTTTTAATTGCACTTCGTTTTGTCTGAGATATGTGGAAACCTATGAAAAATTGATATGTCTGGTAGTAACGCTAGACATACCACCAACATTGTACTCAGTGAAAAGTTTTCGGAAACCCCACCTTACAAGCATTCTCAATTGCCTTATTTGAAGATGATGCTGATCATGCTGTTTCATGATGTATTACTTGATATACTAATCAGCACCTACCGGCATTCTAAAGATGCTGAAATCGGTAAGTGGCTTTCGTGAACAGGGTTGTATGGTAAGTGATTTAACTGATCTGAGTTTTGATACTTTTTTTAATTTTTGATTTCATATTTGTTTGATACATCGAAGAGGATGTGTGATGCTTAATTGCTTCTCTATTTCAGTAATTACCATTTTTTATAAAATTTCAAATTTTGTGGATAGGGGATTTTAATTTTCTTAACAACTTTTTTTTTTTCTTCGTGCTGGATTAAGTGATTTTTATTTTTAAATTGAAAGTGTGATTCTTTGGTATTGGATTTGGCGCTGCAAATATATTTTTTTAATTTTTTCTTTGTAAGTTGATCTTGTTTTCTTATATTCAAAGGTTGGTGTGAAGATATTACTTGTGGCCTAGAGGATATTCCCATCACTATTATTAATCTGAGTGACGATCCTTCAATTTCACCATTAGGTATTTAGTTTTGTTTAAATATTCAAAGTTTATGTAATTTTTTTTTCTTCTTCTTCTTCTTCTTCGTTTGTAATTTGGTCAAAACTTGGGGGTACGTTATGTAAATATCCTGAGAAGCAATGTTTCCTTTTTTTTTTTTCCAAGTTTTTTTCGTAACTTGCTGCACAATTTTATCGAAATTATTTGGCTGACGCTTGTAACAACATTATTCATCAGTTTTGCAAGTTACACAAGCCATCAATGATGAGGTTTTTACAGTTTAGCAATGGCATAAGCTGGTAAGTTTGAGCTGACAGGGAGTTTCAAATCTTCCCAGTCGTCATCATCAATCTTCGAGAAGTAAATGTCGACCATTTGGTCACTGATCGACCCTAAATTGGAGGGCACCCACTGCAAATCAGAAGAAAAGGGAAATGAAAATGGAAAGTAAGTTGAATGTTTCTAATTGGTCCTTTTACTTGCATTTCATGACAATTCTATAATTTAGAAGGGTATTTGTTACTTTGAAAGATATCCGGCTTTTCTTTATAATTAGACTAAACATTGGGGGTAGTTTTGTAATTAACGCTATTTGGAAAGAGATATATAGGATTAATGCTCGTCCACCTTTGGATTCCTATCCTTGTCAATGATTAGAGCTCTGCAACCCTGTTTTCGGAAATAGAGACTTTAGACATTTAGAGAGCCGAAATTAAGAAATGTTTGGACTATTTGCTATTTTGTACCTCCAAATAATCCCTGCTAATTTCTCCGCGCATCACATGACAAACAATTCTGAACTCTCGGACGAGGCATTTGCCTATGCCCTGTAGTCTCCCTTCTCTAATCTGGAAAGCGAATATTCAACATTACAAATAACCCCTTGAGATTTGGTGGGAGTGCACTTGTAATTTTGAAAGATAGTTGAGCTTTATTTGTAATTAGGTAAACCTCAAGGTAGTTTTTGTAATTATCCCAAAATGAATATTTAATTAAAAAAAAAATTGTTTCCGAGAGGCTAGCTCGACTAATCCATACCGATCTGAGAGAGATTTTAAGGCTCATTGGTGACGCTTTTTTTAAAGAAAGAATTGCGGACGAGATCAAATCATCGTTCTTGTCAGCAGCCTCTCTCTCCTATGAATCGTAAAACAAAATGACGATCAGGATTTTTTTTTTTATTAACATTTCAATATTTTTCTGGACCAAATATGATCTCTTCAATTATTCTTACAAGGGTTGCTATAATCTCTTCAACCGTTCTTCTTGAGAAACATTTATTAATTGTTTCCAACCTGCAGTTTATAGTCAACACGGAAATGAGCGTGTTCGAATAATAATAATAATTATTATTAAAAATAAATAAAAAAATCTATGAGCTGAACCCGAGAATTGGCGTACGTACCTGTGATAAGCGCTATTTCTTTTCAAATTTGGTATGTGTGAGAAATCACTAATAATAGAAGAGATAACATCTGGATCACCTGAATCTGCTTTAACAAGTGCTTCTTCTAACATTGATAATCTCTATCCAACAATAGATGCATGCATGCATATGAAATAATCAAAATATGTTAAAGTTGAGATTTTGGGCATTGGTCTAAGGATTATGAATTTATACCTCAGATGGAACAAAGTGAGTTGCCAGACCACATGCAACCATTTCGGCACCATCTAACCTTGCGCCTGTTAGACCAACATATTCCCCTGCCACAAAAATGTCAAGTTATGCAAATAATTGAATTATTTTTTTTTTGTTACATTTCATTGGCCACTTAACAAAAATGTGTG
Source organism: Phtheirospermum japonicum (assembly GCA_014905375.1). Classification (NCBI taxonomy): domain Eukaryota; kingdom Viridiplantae; phylum Streptophyta; class Magnoliopsida; order Lamiales; family Orobanchaceae; genus Phtheirospermum; species Phtheirospermum japonicum. Next base: position 391,678 of record BMAC01000329.1, on the reverse strand, counting down.
TAATATTGATTTTCTCCGCAAGTAATTTTATATAATCTATATATATTTTTATTCATTTTCCAAAAAGGTGATGTGATGCTATAGTTGAAAATACAGGAGAAAATGTAAATACAAGGACTAAAGGAATTACCGAAAAACCCAGGGAGCCTTGACAAAAAATACGAAGCAGCTACGTCTGTGAAATGCCCCATAGCTGTTTCGGGCATAGCAAAAAGCTGCATGCACGAAGGTTATGCTAATAATGCATTGTACTTCTTTCGTCCCGTTTAATCTGTCGCAATTTGAAATTTTTTTTGTTTCGTTTTATCCATCGCATTTATATTTTTTAAAGATAGAATCATTGTTATTTATTTTTCCAATAAAAAGTAAAGGCTACTTTACTGTTTTTACCCCTACTTTTATTATTTCACATTATTAATTATTTTAAATAAAAAAATATGGTCATATGATATTTATAATTATAACATCAATCTTTTATTTTTTTTATCTCCGTGAAATAATTAATTGCTTTTATTATTTCACATTATCAATTATTTTAAATAAAAAAATATGGTCATATGATATTTATAATTATAACATCAATCTTTTATTTTTTTTTATCTCCGTGAAATAATTAATTGCATGAGATAGAATAAGACCGAGGGAGTATTAAATAGAGTATTAAATAAAGATGAAAGTGCTTCTATAATTTATAGAATCAAGAAGCAAAAGATAAATACCGTATTCTCGGTAGCAACACGAAATCTACCATTTATTGAAGCACCAGCTCCTCCTCCCATCACCATTCCATTGAGAATTGACACCTTTAAAATATTTGCAAAATAACAACTATATATCTTGATAAGAAAATAAGCTATATTTAATTGTCTAGTATTGTAGCATTCTTTTAATTTATTTTTTCTACAATGATGGTTAATGTTTCTGCCCCGGTGCACATTGCATAGTGCACACTCGATTGTATTTCACGTAAATTCATAATCGTATATATAAATTATATTTATCATAAATTGAAGTTGTATTTATCTCTCGTTGAAGTCATATTTATCGCTCACATAATACAATTTTTACTTAACTCAATATAATATAATCATATTTATCATATATAATATACATATAAACACAATTAACACTCTCAAGAAAATTTCAATACAAAAACATACATATTCATTTTCATCGCACAACATCAATATTTATCATACATAAAAAAACAATTTACAATTCTCACAATATAAAATTAACATAAGGGGATTTTTTTTTAAAGAAAAAAAAAAACTAAATTTGTTGCTATCACATTTAATTCAAATTTTAGTACCTGGGGTTTGCTATATGTCGCGATCAAGTAAATCACTGTGTACGCCTTTCTGAAAAAGTGCGCCCTTGCCTTCCAATTACCTAACGCTCACAGAAATTAAATATTAAATATAATATAATATAGGCATGAATCTATAATTAAATTGACTTTCATGAAATTAATTACTATATATATATATATATATATGTACAGTTGATTATTATATTCAAGGAACAATTAAAGAACTTATAAGACACTGCCTGCCTTGATTAATATCATGAGAAATTGCTGCGATATCGCCTCCAACACAAAATGCTCTTCCTTTTCCCTATTATTAATTAATTGTTAATATTAATTCTCAATAATTAAAGAGAGACCATCACTTGGCTATCAGACATAGTGTATGTATATATATATATATATATATATATATATATATATATATATATAAGGAATTAATTATACCTTTAAAATTATTAACTTGACTGAAGAATCTTGTGGCACAAGCACCATATAGCTCCAAAAAACGAGACAGCTGAATTAAGATGAAAACATATTTACTACATGTTTCTAAAATACAAGTTGACAATAATTAGTATATAATTTGGAGAAGCGAGTTACAAAATCTATTTGGAGAAGTTTGTGTTTGCAAACTCGATCAGGAAGCAAGAAATGTGATTCTATATAATTTTTAATGAGAAAAGGTGTAAAAATAACCCTAATATTTGGGTGTAAATGTAAATATGATCCTAAAATATTTTAGAGACAAAAAATAAATATAAAGCTGATGTTTTATTAAGATTTAGGGACTCTCTAAATAAATAAATAAAGAAATCCTAGAAATGAAAAATTAAACTAGAAGTTACAATTAATTATTATTTATTTATTTATTTAATTTTTTGAAAAAGTAAAGATTTTTATAAACAACATGTTACAGTTCAACCTATAAGATAAATAGAAAAAGAAAAACATAAAAATGCACATATAAATCTCGTCTCTATAAATATATTATATAGTATATAGTCGTATGTTTGACTCACTTAATCAATTTTTTAATCTTTTTATGGTGGTTTAATAGGAAATATTTATTTATTTTTTTTAAAAAACTTAATCCACGCATAAATCGAGATGGAAGGTTAATGAGATGATCAAAATGTTTGGAGGAGAAATATGATTAATTGAGAAGCAAGAATAGTGAGAAATCCATCGAACAAAAAATTTGATATTTGCAATAATTTTATTATTAGTAATTTCAATTAAGAATTAAACAAAATAAGACAAAGATTTTGCAACACTTTTATTTTTTTTTCTTTAAGCTAAAAATTAATTAAATAAGACAAAAAATATTGCAATACTTTTATTTTTTCTATGTTCTATTTTTAATTAAAAACTGAATTAAATAAGACAAAAATATTGCAATATTTCTATTATTTAGTATTTTCAGTTAAGAATTAAACAAAATAAGACAAATATTTTGCAACACTTTTATTTATTTTTTTAGTTTTTTGTTAAAAATTAATTAAATAAGACAAACATATTGCAATACTTTTATTTTTTTGTTTAGTTTTTTGTTAAAAATTAATTAAATAAGACAAAAATATTGCAATACTTTTATTTTTTTTATGTTCTATTTTTAATTAAAAACTGAATTGAATAAGACAAAGTTTGCAACATTTTTCTCTATGTTAACTTTTTATTTCTAAGTAAAATTAAATAAAATAAGACAAAAGGTTTGCAAACACATTTATTTCGGTTATTTTTCATTTTAATTAGAAAATTAAATTAAATAAGAGATTTGCAATATATACCATATCAGTCGTAAGAGCATTGAGCTGTTGGGGCCTATTAAACGTGAAAATTCTGACCGATGATTTTCTCCTCCACCAAAAACCTACACGACAAAAAGTCAAGATTTGAGTCAAAAACCCGTATGTTTCAAGTTTCAAATTTAAATGAACCAAAAAAAAAAAAAAAGAAAAAAGGAAAAAGCCAATATTCGCACACCTGATCGGTTTCTCCATTGGTAGAAGCCATTAATTGTAACTCTCATCGGTAGAGAAGCTAATCCTATTTATGCATCAAACTTATATAAGCTTTGTTGACACGTGTTACCTGGGCCAAATTCATTGTTCACCACCTTGAACTGAGGGTAATTAACTAGTACTGCTAGTTCAACGTCGGTATGTTACACGAAATTTTATAAATATAAAAAATATTTTTGATATTTATAGAATTTCTAAATTTAAAAATAAAATAAATTTAAAAGATATCATATTCTTATATTGTGTATTCTACAAGTTCATATTTATTAACTATTATATTTACTGCTAAATTACTTTTTATTTTAATATTTAAATTAAATTCGTTAATAACTTCATATTTATATACTTAAATAAACTCAAAACTTGTTAAATGCTCAACCTCTATCTAATTTTTATTAATTATTTTAATATTTAATTTAAATTTTATAATAATTCTTAATTACATACATAGAGAAACTCAAAAGATGTCATATTCTCGATCTGTGTCGTATTGTCTTGGCGTCTAATTAATATTTATTAATATTATTATATAAATTTATATTTTTATATCTAAATTGAATTCGTTAATAATATTTAGTTACATACTTAGTTTATTATAAATAACTCGCAATTTAATTATATTATATATTTAAATTCATAAGAATAAAAATATCTTTACTTTTATCCTAAATACAACGTATTTAGATTATTAATAAATAATTAAGTTTTTTCAATTAATATTATCTTATAAGTAATTTATCTTTTAATAAAGGTAAGTAATTTGGAATTTCGTTATAATTATATACTAGTTTAACACCCGTTTGTTACACAGGATTTATCAAAAACTAACTATAAAACTATTTGTGATAATTTTAGAGTTTTTAAATTTAAAAACAAATAATTTAAAAGATATTGTATTCTCGATTATAATGATGTATAATCATTATTTATTAACTATTATTCTTTATTCTTAAATAATTTTATATTTTAATATTTAGATTAAATAATTCTTAATCCGTGTCTATTTTCTACTAATTAATTATTATTATCATCAAATGCTTTTATATATTAATATTTAGATTGAACTCGTTAATAACTTATTGATTCATACTTATAAAACTCAAAAGACGTCATATTCTCAACCCGTGTCGCATTGCATCAGTGTCTAATCAATATTTATTTATTATTATTACTTTATAATTTTATATTTTTAATGCTTATGTTGAAATCGTTAATAATGTTTAGTAACATACTTAGATAATTACAAATAACTCAAAATTTACTTATATTTTATATTTTAAATTCTAAGAATAAAGTTATTTTAACTTTTATTTTAACATTCTAATTTATTTTTTAATTAAGATAACTAATTTTTATATTTCTTTTCCTAATTAAATATGAGTATGACTTTTTATAATTTTATATTGGAAGAATAAAAGGAAACAATCAATTAGGCAAAATAGTACAAATAAAATATATTATATTAAGTAGATATTAGAATCCCTATATTTTAGTAAGTTTTTAAACTTTCAAATTGTGCCATATAAGAATTCGAACCCAAAAGTTACATGTCATCCCGAAATTTTCTAGATATACACTTAGAATAGAAATTTTTTCATTTATTATATAATTGGGATTTAACAATTTGTGTAGCACTTACATGCCTTTCAATAAAATCTCATTGTAATCAGAGATTAAATAGCATATTGGCTCCTGACAGAATTACAATTACATAATATTCATTATATCCCAAAAATAGATCACTTTACTATTTTGTATAAGAAAAAAAGATCGATTTTTCTTACTTATATTTAGTATCAATGACGATCCAAAATAAAAGTTTGCAGGTGCACTATAAAATTAATTAATTTTATTTTAAATTTAAAATTGTTAAATTGGGACACATAGTTAAAAAAACATACGTAATTAATTAAAAAATATATGGGCATCGGCGACACCCAATCATCATCATGGTTTTGAAAACCGGACTTTTATTAATTGATCAGATGAGACGATGCTAGTTGAAATGGAGCTCATGGCAACAAAAACGTATGGGGTACTTTTGCATTATTTTAATAAATTACATATATATTTAAATTCATAATCAAATTATAATATAATATAACAATCGTGTACATATTAGGGGGAAAATGTTTATAAGTCTTAAAATAATATAATTAAACAAATTAATATTATTTAAACAACACCCTTTATAGATTCTTTGATGCAAAATCATCAATTATATCCTCATATGAATTACCCTCCAATATTTACATATGGTTGCTAATTCATTCGATCTATCTGTACTCATTGTTGTTCTCAAACAAGGTTTCAACATTTTCAACTTGGAAAAACTTCTTTTGGGCGATACTTCAATCACAAGAAGAATCAATGAAATTTGATAAGCAACTATGATCATTAAAAACATATTCATTCTCAACGCAAATTCTAAAATTTCAATGGATATCAAAACTTTGTTTGTGTCATATATGTTTATGGGGATAGCATTTCTTTCGATAATTCGTAACTCGAGAAATAAGTCATGGGCATCAATATTGAAAATATCATCTTTTTTAAGAATGGATTCAAAATTTGCACAATATTTTATCAAATCATTTTCGTCTAATCTCATTGATTGTCCCACATCAAACAAACATCCAAATATATCATTTCAAAAGTACTTTAATGAAATCTACTCTACAATTTGAAAGAGCAATATCAACCACAAAAAAAAAAAAATATAAAAAAAAATAAAAAGTCGGTCCTAAAGTGTTCCTCAATTGTTTTTGAATATATATATATATAATTTTCTTTTTACTTAAACCTCTCAACATCACTCAACCATATTTTAATGCCTCGTCGTTTCGGCCCACATTTACATTATATATTAAGCTCGGCCAATAAAACTATAGATCAGGCAACACCCTATTACTAAAGAAGGACTTTGGCTACCCAACAGATTGGCTTTCCTTTTGAAGAACCCTATCTAGACTTGACCAGAATGAAGCCCTAATTAGGTTAGCTCAGTTACGCTTGGTCAGCCTAATTATTTTAGCTACGATCAATTAATAAGGATAGGAATTAATTAATAAGTATAATTTTTATTTAGAGTGGTAATTTCATTTGTATTAAGAGGGTGTAAATTATGGTGAGAAGAATTAATAAGATTTTAATTAAATCTGAAAATAATCAAATTTGATTGCTTATATTTTAAAAAGATGTGTCAGAACACGTGGGATAATTGAGAATTTTTCATTTGGTACATACAGGTGGGATGAGATGTTATAACATAAAATTAAAATATTATATCATGACACAAATTAAATATATTGTGTTATTTGTCAAAAATTGAAAAATAAAAAACGAAAAAGCATTTACCACTTTAAAAAAAAGATTTCGAATGAGATTCCTTATTATAATAAATCAAATTTGTTCAAAAGTCTATTTGTCATTTTGATACATATGTGAAGCTTCATATTAGTTAAGAAATATAAAAAATACAAAAAATCTATATAGGGGTTGTAGCAAAGATCTATAGACTTCGGATAAGAAAAGCTTGTTTAGGTTAGTTTTCTCTATCCTACTCTTTACCTCAAAGCTAATCCTACAATTAACACACGCTATGCTATACAAGACAAGAGGCTTAATAAAAATTTGCTGATTAATTATAATTTCGTAACTTACTGCAACATTTTATCGAATTATTTGGCTAGCTAGCATCTGTAACAACATTATTTGTACAGGCACGTCTTCATGATTATAAGTTCTGAACTAAAGCTCTTCAGTTTTGCAAGTTACAAAAGCTATCAAGAAAGAGATTTTTACAATTTAGCAATGGCATGTGCTGGCAAATTTGTGCTGGCAGGGAGTTTCAAATCTTCACAGTCGTCATCATCGTCTATCTTCGATAAGTAACGGTCGACCATCTCGTCACTGACCGACTCGGTTTTGGAGGACACCCACTATAAAAATAAAAATAATAATAATAAGGAAAGTAACACTTTTATATATTTAGAAGGGATTAAATTATACTCCCTCCGTTTTAAAATAAGTGTCGTTTAAGAATCTCAATTTTATTACAAATTAAGTGTCGTTTTAGAATTTTTTACCACTTTATTCCAGTTTTATCCTTACTTATTTTAAGAAATATATACAAATTTATGGTAATAGAATAATTAAAGGGAAAGAATGGAAGTAATTAAATGAAAATATTATTAATTGATTGAGGATGATTTGGTCAAATATTATATTACTTAATTTTGAACAAAAACTCTAAAACGATACTTATTAAGAAACGGAGGGAGTATTTCATAGCCGGCTTTTCATATAATTAGACTGAGTGACCCTTTGGGATATTTTTGTAATTAGCACTAGTAAGAAAGATATATACTCATTTTACTTATTATTAACCATTTCACGCAAAATAAAAAAGATAATTAGTTTTATAATTATTAGTATCAAATGACTATAATATTCTTTTATTTAGAAGAACTAATAGTGTGTGAAAAATATTATTTTTTTTATAAATTAGTAAAGTAATATTTAAGTAAAGTAAAATGTAATATTAATTATCTCTTGGAAATGTGATAGATAGAACGAGATTTATACACAGAATGCTCGTGCACCTTTGGATTCTTATCCTTGTCAATTAGTATAGCTCTGCAACCCTGAATTTAGAATTAGCAATTTTGACAACGTATGAATGAGCAAAATCAAATGATTTGCTTTTTAAATAATATTATTTATAATACCTCGACAAAATCCTTGCTAATTTCTCCGCGCATCACATGGCAAGCCATTCTGAACTCTCGAACGAGGCATTTGTCGATGTCCTGTAGTCTACCTTCTCTAAGCTGGAAAGAGAACATTCAAAATATCAGACATTAGATACTATTTAGCTTTATTACATTAATTAATAGTACATGTTATTTCTATTATATTATATGATATGATAAAAATATGAATTTTAAATTTTCTAATACTTTAATAAAAGGACTCAAGTTCGTCCTCATTTAAGCTCGTTAGCGCCTCAAATGAGCCGAGCATGAACATTTAAAAGCCCATCTCTGCCCAACACATTTGCAACCATAGATTGATCTATACCGATCTAAGAGAGATTTTAAGGCTTATTGGCGACACTTTCTTCAATGACTGAATTGTGGACAAGATCCAATCATCGTTCTTGTCGGCAACTTCATTCTCCTTGTAGAGATGTAAATAAAAACAATAATTAGAAATTGTGAAGGTTATAATAACACTCGATTGGGGAAGATTACGATCTCTTCAGTTATTCTTACAAGGGCTGCTACAATTTCTTCAATCGTTCTTCTGGAGAAACATTTATTAATTGTTTTCAACCTGCAATTATATATAGTCACAAGAAAATGAGACTGTCTATATATGGTTGTGTAATGTAACTAGATCAATGTACCTGTGATAAGCATTATTCCTTTTCAAATTTGGTATGTGTGAGAAATCACCAATTATAGAAGAGATAACATCCAAATCACTTGAATCTGCTTCAATCAGTGCTTCTTCTAGCAATGGTAATTTCTGTCCAAAATAATTAAATGTTTAATATTCTCCATCGCTAGAAAAATATTGTTTAGCAACTAAACGTTGATGACCATTTTAGGTAATTGGTCAACCGTTCAAGGAGTAACATGAGGTTTAGTATATTTACAAAAGACTAAAGTTATCAGAATTATAAATGGTCCCTTGAAACTTGTATTTATCTAACAAAAATATACTTCAACTAATAATGATAATTGATAGGTGATATGAATCATCGATTTGTCACACCAGATGATGAGACAATGGCTAGTGACACTTGTCACATCATGCAGGTGCAATGGCACAACCAGATACGAGGAGATGAATGGCTAAGAATCATTTGATAGTTGTAGCATGTACTATTAGGGCTGACATCATTGATCTCGTCTACTTTGTTAGGCCTCACTTTGTATCAGCTTTATCATTAATAAAAAATTACAACTTTCATTTCTAAGCTTTTACCTTTAATCTGCTGTCTGTGCTTTTGCTTTTGTAATATGGTATCAAACTTGTATCAAATGTCTCTTTATCTTATTTATTGTTGTCCTTTTCTCTGAGATTCAATTCGCAAGAATCGACAAATCAAGGCGCTGCAGGTGTAACAACACCTATGGATCACGTCGGATCCGCGACCCGAATTCTGTTGTTGCCCTAAGTTGTCAACCAGTTGTTGAGGATGATTGTTCTTGTCGGATTGCATGGCCGGTGGTGGTTCGCCAGTGGCATCAATAGCTTTTGATTCCGCAGTAATGGAGTCTCTCTTTTCCCTACGTGTCTCTTCTAAGAGGATCATGGACCGGGCTTTGGCGAAATCCAGTAGAGGGTTCGTTTGTTGATTAAAACTCGCTATCGTATCATATTCGGGTGACAACTCGACAATCATCCGAATGACCATTTCCCGCTCAGTAAGGGGGGGATCAACGTTCTTCAATTGGTCAACAATATCTTTGAGTTGTTGGCAATATGCCGAGACCGACGGGAATGCCTCAAGTCGACATCGGGAAAACTCATTTTAGAGATATACCGAGCGGGACTCCTTGTTATCATGAAATATGTTCCTTAACTGAGTCCATGCTGAGAGGGAGGTGGAGTCCATCTTAAGAATGGTGATCAACAGTTTAGAGGAGATCGTGGCATAAATTTATTGAAGGATAATGGCATCCAATTGGTCCCAAAGCCCGTCATCAACATCACCGGGGTGAAAAATTTGGAATCGATATGATCGAGAACCCGATGAGCATGAGCCGGGACTTTGAATAGTTTCGCCCATGAGTTGTACTTAGTATTCGTAACATCAAGCATTATGAGAATCAGATTCTTGATGTTCGAAACGGCAAGAGTCGAGTGAAACAGCAGACGTGCAGATTTGGTAGAGGTGGTATGTTCCTTTTTTGAAGGTGGAATGACCGGATCTTTGTCGGTCGGGGTCTTGGACCTACTGGAACTGTCACCATCAACGTTGGTCATGGAGATCGAGGAGGTGTAGGCGGTCTTTTTGATGGATCGGTGATGCCAAGGGAGATCGGCGAGAGGGTGGGCAGCGAATTAGGCTCGTGATACCATATTGGAACACGATAATCTATAAAACCCCCCTTAGGGTTATCCATTCATATTCATAGATATAAATAGAGTACATTAGCATGTAAGACAAGTTAGGTCAATATAAAAATATATACGTGCTATTAAATACAAACACAAAACAAGCTCATATCCATCAAGTTGGATGAGTCAAATTTCGTAATATAGAAACAACAAGTCATGACCACCGTCAGAGGCTATGGTCTTGAATTTATATCTCAGGCACCTCGTTTCCTCCATAAAGATTTCTTTCTAATACAGAAAATGATTCAATTCTCAATATTAATTCAACTTATGTTTCATAGATTAGATAAGATCAACTTTTGGCATCCTGGCTTATCTCTTCATTGATGAAAGCATTTTAGTGCTTATGGTTGGTTTGAATTCTTCTGCTAAAATCTGGAAGGTCACTGTAATCAATTTTGCCAATCAAACACTGCCTAAGCAGATACAGTATAAACTGTAGCTTCAAACCCTAAGGAAAGGGAGTTTTACCATGACAGAATATATGAACAAAATAAAGGTCTGCATTGATATATTAGCCAACAATGTCAATATTTTTTCCCAACAAGATCAGATCCTCCATATTCTATCAAGCCTTGGACCTGACAATAATGTTGTGATGATTTATGTCACCTTAAGGCCTGAAAGCTTCATTAAAGGAGATGTTGAAGCCCTTCTGTTGAGTTTGAATCTAGGCTTGAGACTTCTCAAGCCATTGCTTCCACTAATTAGGTTTCGTAGTCATCTATCAATCTTTCCACTTAGTCAACTCAATTCAGTCAAGAAAACTCAAACAACTTCTCCAACAATAGAGGCCGAGGAGGAGAAGGGAAGTTTAGAGGTGGCTACAGAGGAAGAGGAGGAAGATGTGGCAACAATAAGCTATTAAGCAAGTTATTCAGGTTATAGGCCATACTATAGATAAGTTTTTGGCGCATATTTGATCAACGTTACAGTGTTACAACTCAAAACAAAAGCAATAGTAATTCTTTATTCTAGAAACAACAATTTTGGGCAGAACAACACCTTCTACAACGGGGACCCTACTCTCAATATGGCTTAAAGATGAACTGGTATCTAGACACATGAGCTACAAATCATGTCTCAAATGAACTGAAAAACTTCAACAATCTCACAAAATAACATAGAGGAAACAATGTGCATATGGGAAATGGTGCAAGTGTGTGTATTGCACATATTGGTAACACTACTCTTTATCTCCATATTATGGTCCTTTTTTATTAAATAAACTCTTCCATGTTCCTAACATCACTAAGAATCTCCTCAATGTTTTGACAATTCTGTTTATTTTGAACTTCATCCTTTCTTTTGTCTTGTTAATGATCAAGCTCCTCAAGCCATTTTTCTCAAGGGGATCCTTAGAAATGTTCTTTATCAATTCAAATTTCATACTTATAAGCGAAGATCCTCTCAGAGTTCCATTCAGTCCCATCAGTTAAGGTATCACTTTAGTACCTCTTTTTTGTATGTCTCCTACCTTAGAGCTTTGGAATCAGCGATTGGGTCATTCAAATTTGGATGTTGTTACCAAGGCTCTGAAATAATGTAATTTCTCCTTTTAAGATAATAATAATCCTTTTGTTTGTTCTTCTTGTGTTGTGGCTAATATTCATAGATTGCGCTATTCTTCTTCGGATACAATTTATACTAAACACTTGGAATTACAGCATTCTGACCCTCTTCCATTAAAGCCTAGAAATGGTTATAGATATTATATCAACTTCATTGATCATTACAGCAAGCACACATGGATATATTTGTTTAAAAATAAATTTGAGTTTGAAACACAAGTTTAATGTTATTCAAACTGGGTGAGAGCGGAGAATATAGGTCCTTATTACCTTTTTGCAAGACAATGAGATCATTCATAGTCTATTGCCCACACACACCTTAGAAAAATGAGATTGCTGAAAGAAGCATAGATACGTAGTAGAGTCTGGTTCATCATTGTTATCTCACTCTTCAGTTCTTACCTTCTTTTGAGATGATGTTTTTCTAACTGTTGTTTATCTCATAAATAGACTACCTATTAACCCTCTCTCTTACAAAAGTCCCTATGAAATGCTTTATCATGAATATCCTCAATAGACACATTGCAAGGTTTTTGGTTGTTTTACCTATCTTTATCTCAGGCCTTTTAATAAGCATAAACTTCAGTTCAGGTCCAATGTAGGCACTTTAATTGGTTATAGTAATCAGTACATAGGAACAAAATTCTTCTCCCTAGAGGAAAATCTATTTTCTCTAGGGATGTCATATTTGATGAACTTCAATTCCCATATAAACACACTTCTTCTACTCATACTGCACCTAACCTCTCCTTATTCTCTAGACCAATTTCATCACCTCCTCTGGTCTCTACACCATCTTAATCTACACCTACATTCATCCCACCACCACCTCCATCTCCTTCTACTACTATTCCTACTCCATCTTCATCTTCTCACTTAGACACCAATTACAATGATACTCATTCTCCACATTCCCATATATTTAATCAATCAGATCACACTCATAGTTAACATCATTCTTCACCTCATCATATTCATCCGCTTTCCTAAAGGTCCACTCACTCAAATTAATATTTATCTTCTCCTTATAATCCTCATCATAGAAACTCCATGATTTCTTTCTTTGTTTAGTCATCACATTTGAGAAATACACCTCATGCATCACCACCTTTGCAGAACAGTCATCCTATGGTTACTAGGTTAAAGGCTGGAATTTTTAAGACTAAAATCTACACCTTGTCCCCTGTTAAATATTAAACATCTTAGTTAGTTGTGTTCTCTTAAAGTACTTGGTTCCACTCATCACTTTCTTGGCATTTAGATCAACAGAACACAAACTTGTCCTCGCCAATGTCAAGCTGCTTATGTTAAGGATCTTTTGGAAAAGGCCAATATGCTTGAGTCGAAGGGAACTCCTTTTGATGCACAAACTATTTATAGAACCATTGTTGGTGGTTTGTAATATGTTATTATCACCACACCTGAAATCTCCTTTATTGTAAACAAAGTAAGTTAGTTTATGTCTTGCCTTAAATATTCGCACTATGGTTCTCTTAATTATGGTATGCACATATCCAAGAATCATCATCTTAATATCACTGGATTCTCTGATTCTGATTAGGCAACTGATTTTGCTGATAGAAAGTTTGTTACTGGTTTTTGTGTTTATCTTGGTTGTAATATGGTTTCATGGAAGTCAAAAAAGAAACATAGCATCTCAAGATCCAGCACTAAAGCTAATTATAGAAGTTTAGATCATGTCACTGCAGAAATCATGTGGTTATAATCTCTTTGAAAGAGCTTCACATCAGCAATACCAGGTCTCCTCGGGTTTGGGTTGATAATTGGAGTATAATTGATCTTGCCTCCACTTAAGTTCAACATTCTCATACCAAGCACATTGAGATTAATTTCCTTCTCTTGATCAAGTAACTAACATATTTACCAAATCGCTCAGTTTCCAGTTTCCAGTTCTTTGCCAGGCTAAAAAACAAACTGCATGTGTTTCCTTCACCGCTTGAATTGAGGAGATATATTAGATAATATAAATCCTTGGACTCATTAGTTGTCACACCAAGATGGCACGTGTCACCATCATGCAGGTGCGATAGCATAACCAGGTATGAGGAGATAAATGGTTGAGAATCATTTGATAGTTGTAGGTTGTACTACTAGAGCTGAATCATTGATCTCCTCTGGATTGTTAGGTCTATATATGGCCACAATTTGTATCAGCTTTATCATCAATAAAAAAAATGTAACTTTCATGTATTAAGCTTTTACCGTTAATCTGTTGCATGTGCTGTTGCTAGTCTGATAATAATAAAACTGAAGGGAGTATTTGTTATTCTGAAAGATAGTTGTTTTGTGTTTTTTTTAATTAAATTAGGTTAAATTTCGGGATCATCGAAGATTCATTACATTATATGAAGTTCATATTAGCCAAAGACCATAAATAGGCTCGAGATTAAGAAAAAGGTTATCGAAGTAAGCTCGGCATGCTAGATTCATTAACCAGTAACTAAGAGAAATGTTATTTAGAGGAAATCTATTCAGATGAAATCATATATTGTGTATATTTTGTTTACGCTAATGTGATATACAAATGTAAGAACCAAGATAAGGATATGCGAATGATGGAAGAAGAATACATTTTTATTATGCGGACGTATTAATCATTTCAATGAATGATTTCAATAATGTTTATGTTTTGATTTAGTTGGAATTTCGATTTTGTGTTTTTAGCTTGTTAATTTTGAAGGATGGATTTGCGTAACGCTTATTATGATTGTAAGACGTAAATGTTAACGAACGCATGTTAATCAACCACGCTTTTAGTTAAAATTCACGAAATTTCTATTTTTTAAGTACGAGGCATAATTTATACCTCTGATTGAACAAAGTGGGTTGCCAAACCACATGCAAGCATTTCAGCACCATCTAACCTTGCACCTGTCAGACCAACATATTCTCCTGCCACAAAAAGTGTATATTTGATGGTCTTCTCCAAATTTGATCAGAAACAGATGCAAAATATGAGGTATCAAGATCATAAAATAGAACTGCATATATATAGACATGTTGATCTAACTCTGATTAACCATCGAATCGTTGGTTCCGGTTCGTAACGGTCCTGTTCCAGTTAGAACCAAAACTGTGAACCATTTCTAGGCAATTCAGTTTGGTTTAGGAAAATCTTGAACCGTGAACGGCCAGTTAAAAAATGGCGGTTTTTGTTTTTTCCACAATAAAAAATGGCTAACCCACAGTAACAAACCGAACCGGTGGATACAAATCGGAACTGATTTTCAACTGGTTTGATCACATTTAGGACAAAATCAGCTAAAATAATTGACAGTTTGTAACCACCGATTATGAAACCGGCTAGTTTTAACCGTATATATATATATATATATATATATATATATATATATATATATATATATATATATATATATATATATATATATATATATATATATATATATATATATGGGTGGGTTCAAATGGGAACCATGTCCCTATATGTGAACCTATGGTCAATTATGGCCTTAGATCTAATTAAATGGATGGATCAGAATTTTTGTGTATTTCCTTATTTAATTAAAGCATTAGAATTGTATAATAAAAACACTAGTTCGCAGGTTCGCATATAATGACATGATTCTATTTGAACCCACCCCTATACACACACACACACACACTCCAACCTCTTATGTTTTATTATATTACTTATTTTATTTGTTTGTCGCTCAAAAAACTTTTAGAATTGTCGGTAGAAAGAAAATTTCCTTAGAAAAATGCATTTTAACGTTGTCCGGTACCCCTTCCTTTTTTAAAATTTTTCACGAATACACTCTTTTGATGCAGAAGTACATTTTTTTGGCACTGCCATTTAAATAAAAATTAAGAAATTTCTCATTCGTATAGTTTTGTGTGTGTGTGTGTGTGTGTGTGTGTGGGTAATATTCGAGTTGGGCTGGGCTAGAGCCAAATATTAATTTTTAGCCGAACCTATAATATCATTTATGTTGCAGTTTGACATGATTAAAAAAAAAAAGGGAATTACCAAATAACCCGGGAAGTCTTGAAAAAAAATATGAAGCACCTGCGCCTGGGAAATGCCCCAGCCCTGTTTCAGGCATAGCAAACAGCTGCAAGATGGTTATAAAAGCGGATGCCCACCCATGAGAAACACCAAATAAAATAGAAATTTATTTACATGCAAAAATACAAAATACATATATACCGTCAATAAAGAAAGAAAGAAAAATACCGTTTTTTCTGTAGCTATACGAAATTTACCATGTATACACACACCAGCTCCTCCTCCCATCGCCATTCCATTAAGGATGGAAACCTAAAAATTGGGCACACTCAATTTTTCTTTTTAAGTAACCACATAATTTAAGCAAACTACCCATTGATAGGTAGAAAAATAAGATATGTTTAATTACCTAATAGTGTATTTTGCACCTAATATTATTGCATCATTTATTTTTAATTTTTTTTTGTACTTATTTGTTCTAAACTAGGTTTAATACAATATGATGTTATCGGGTCATCTTGTTTTTTTGGAAATACTTATTATTACCACGTGTGTCTTATATTTTATAAAATAAACACTGATATGTATCTCTTAGTGTCATGTGTCCATGAAACTTAGTAAGCAACAATCTGGAAGAGATATAGGCACACAATAATATGTTGGCGAAGAATATGATGCCATGCAAGGGTAATTAATTTCTATTCGGTTCGAGGGATATCAGGACCTAACTTCTTCTTTTCTGTGAGTTGAAGGACCTAATTTCAATTAATACAAAATACTCGCATATTAATTCACACTTCTCTTTAATTATAGATTTGTACCTGGGGTTTGCTATATGTGGCGATCACATAAAACATTGTGTATGCCTTTCTGAAATAGTGTGCCCCTTCCTTCCAATTACCTAACGCTCACACAAATTAAATACAATATAATATAGGCATCAATCTATAATTAAACTGACTTTCATGAAATCAAGTTTTATATATATAGACCTTGATTAATATGACGAACAAGTGTTGCGACGTCGCCTCCAGCACAAAATGCTCTTCCTTTTCCCTTATTAATTAATTAATATTAATTCTCAATAATAAACAGAGATGATCACTTGGCTATGAGACATAGTCCATTTTTTATATGATACCTTTAAAATTATTAACTTGATTGAAGAATTTTCTGCACAAGCACTATATAGCTCCAACAAGCGAGACAGCTGGATTAAGATGAAAACAATGTTTGGAAGTAAATAGAGCGAAACATCTTGAATTATTAGAAAACATAAATTTTAATAATGTCCAACTTGTTTAACAATAAGTTATGCTAGTGAAATATATATAATAGTTATTATTATATTATACCATATCAGTCGTAAGAGCATTGAGCTGTTTAGGCCTATTAAGCGTGAAAATTCTGACCGATGATTTCTCTTCCACCAAAACCTGTCCCAGCACACGACAAAAATTCAAGATTTAAGTCAAACCCCATATATATATATATATATATATATATATATGCATATTTAAATGAATATTAAAATCATGATGGAAAAAAAAAGTTAGAAAGCCAAAATTCGCACACCTGATCAGTTTCTGGGTTGGTAGAAGCCATTGTATATACATTGGTTTATCCATTGGTAGAAGCTAATATTTATGCATCTATTTGATGAACTTTGTTGACACGTGTTACATATAGCTATAGGCGTATCTGCATTGTGTAGTGGGCTGACAAATAATCCCATTAAAATTTAATTTTTGTTTAAAGAGTGTAGAATCCCACTAAAAAAATACTTAATAATTTTTTTTATCATTAATTAAAAAAAGGAGATATTAATAAGACTTTATTTTCAATTGTTTTTTGTTAATGAATCATATTTTCTAATAATTCCATTATCCCCAAAAGGATCAAAAGTTGTTTTTGCAGCATTTTGCGGACAAGTTTTTGGTCGGCGAATATTGAGATAAAAGTGTTATTTACAAAAACTGAATTGAACGAAACTTTTAAAGTTGAACTCAAAATTATTATTGTAATATATTTGTAGAAGCGGAACGGCAAAACAAATTGAACACATTGCGCATCGCGAGATGCCATACGTGTGACGGACCTAAATTCGGAAGTTTCCGGCCTTTTATATTTTTCCAGTATTTTCTATTTTATATATTATATAAGGGTTTTTCAGACCTTTTATATAGGTCTAAAAATGTGACATTTAAATCTTACTAGTAAGTATAAAATGAGCGTTTTAACTCTTCTTAATAGATGGAACGAGACAATTTCTCTTCTAAAATACAATAACTACAGGACAATGAGAGTATCATTTATCCAAATTAAGTGAAATAAGCAATTGGAATAGCAATTGAAATAAATATCTAACCCGTGGATCCGTGGTCCGACAATTAACTTGAACATCTAACCCGTGGTTTATCAATTTGGGACCACGTAAATGGTTTTTAGAATAATTTTTCATTTTTCATTTTGGACCACGTAAATGGTTTATAGAACATCTAACCCCTGTTTTATCAATTTTGGCCCCACTTAAGATTCATTTTTTTTTTTTATGTGGAACAAAAAGAATAATGTAATAATAATGTGTCTTTCTAAATCATTATTTTTATGATATTCAATGATTAAATATTATTATACTATTTATAAGTTTATGAAATATCATAAATATTTATGATTATCAAATATGATATTTGAATATAAATTATATACTTTATTTTCTTGTTACTTTATAATAAATTCTTAATATTAATTTGGAAAAAAATCTCGAACCCCCGTACCATTTTTTGTTTACTTAAATCTCTAAACTTCACCCCTCCCAAAAGTCATGTGTCCACTAAACATCTCACTTCTCATATTGTAATTTCGGCTCACCTTTATATTATTTCGTTTGTCTTAATTTATCTGTTGCAATCGATCATTTTACGAGAATTAAGAAAGATGATTAGTGTTATAATTATAGGTATCAAATGACCACAACATCATTTGGTTTAAAATAATTAAAAATGTGAAATAATAAATGTAGGGGTAAAAGTAATAAAGTAACCTTTAATTATTATTGAGAAAGTATAAAATAATAATGACTCTATTTTAAAAATATAAATACGACTGTTAGAATGGATAAAAATATTTTTAAATTGCAACAGATAGAAATGGAGGGAGGAAGTATATATTAAGGTCGGCCCTATTGAAGAAGGACTTTGGCTACCCAACAGACTGTCTCTCCTCTTGAAGAACCCTATCGAGATTTGAGCAAGATGAAGCCATAATTAGGTTAACTCAGTTACGCTTGGTTCAACCTAATTATTTTAGCCTAATTATTTTAGCTACGATCAATTAATAAGGGTAAGAATTAATTAGGAGTATAAGTTTAATTAGAGTGGTAATTTAGTTTGTATTGAGAGGGTGTAAATTATGGTAAGAAGAATTAATAAGATAAGAAATAAAACTAATTAAACTAAGGTTTAGTTAAATCCGAAACTAATCATGTTTGATTGCTTAGTTTAAAAATATATATGTGTCAGAAAGAATTTTTCTAACCAAACACTTAGGGTAATTAAGAATTTTTCGTTTGTTATATATAGGTGGGATGAGATGTTATAACATAAAATTAAAATATTATATCATGACACAAATTAGATATATTGTGTTATTTGCCAAAAACTGAAATATAAAAATCGAAAAAGCATTTACCACTTAAGAAAAAGGATTTCAAATGAGATTCCTTATTATAATAAATCAATTTTGTTCATAAGTCTATTTGATTTCATTTTGATACATATGTGAAGCTTCATATTAGTTAAGAAATATAAAAAATACAAAAAATTCTATCTAGGGGTTGTAGCAAAGATCTCTAAGACTTCGGATAAGAAAAGCTTGTTTAGGTTAGTTCTCTCTATTATACTATTTACCTAAAAGCTAATCCTACAATTAACACACGCTATGCTGTACAAGACAAGAGTGTTAATAAAAATTAAGTTCGAATACCCGCGTTCTACGCGGGCATATTAAATAAAAGTATAAAAATGTAAAATATATCAAAAATAATTATTAACTTTAAAAATTGGATTATTAATACAATAAAAAAATATTTAATATAAATATAAGATGTGTAACTTTCTTTGTTACGGCCTCTTAATCCCAAATGCTTCCTTTAAACGCAATTCATTCAAATCAAGTTTTAGAAATACTGCAAATATATCTTTAAGTAATGCAACAGACTCCTAAAATAAAAAATAAACATGCATACTAAAAATTATTACACATGGAAATTCAACTTGTCAATCATAAAAGAATCTTGTCAACCCTTTTCGTACCTTTACTCTCAATCGACATTCCAACGTAATAAAATAAATAAAATAAAAAAATATCTTACACAATCCACCTATAATACTCATATATGAGAAAGACTTCAAATATAGGGAACTTTTACAGTGCCTTCACGACACCATTCTTCATTTAGTGGGGTGCATGTACAACCATTAGATCAATTTAAGACTTTTTAGATTAAGAGATCTATGATTGTAAATGAAGGGGTGGGGGTATGGAGCCCTTAAGGGCACCGTAGAGTTTTCCTCAAAAATATGATTTATAAAATCAAATCACTGGTATATCAATTTAATCAATTTATTATGTTGTAGTGTTCGTCATATTAGATCACATCACGCTATTTTAAATGGTCTGGTAACCTCTTCATCATCTTCTTCACTCTCCCGTCAACTTTGTTATTGTCACCAATTTTTCTATCTCCACAAGAACCTATGCAACACAAATGGATAAAATAAATCTTGGTTGGATCAAATTAATAATTACAGAAACTACATTCATGTTAACTAATTAGAGATAAATATTTTAACTCATTATGTGAAGTTGATATATAATGACAAAAATTAAATAGATGAAAAAAAAACTACATTTATTTATTAGATACACTATGTAATATATATTCAATGAGCATTATATTGTGCACAAATATTAAATCTTATAAATACTTATTTAACTACGATAATTTTTCTACCTATATGTGTCATTCTTAATAAGTTTTTAAACACCTAAGAGAGAATTACTTTAATTTTTATTTATAGGCATAATATTTTGAATTGTTAGATTAGAATATTCCAATATAAGTCGTGATATTTATTGTCTTACTCGTGCAAAATAAGGGGTGTATATATATTTTTAATTAGACATCATAATAATTTAAATTTCATCAAATGATAAAAATAATGACAAACAATCATGAAAGGATTGTATTGTTAGATTAACACAAAATATATATGTAAAGGTGGAAATGTTTGTTTCATTAGAGAATAAAATGAATATTTGACCAATATTATGTAAAATATTAACCACGTACTTTATTATGTTTAATTGATTAATTGAAGGAGATGATTTTGGTGTGTTTTTAGATTAAATTGTTAACTTAGGGAGTTTATTTCATCTTTCATTTAGTTCAAATAAGACATTAATATGATTTAAGAAATTATGTAATTAACATCAATTAACATTAGATTTATAACCAAATAATAAGAAAAATAAAAAATACCTCTTATAAATTTAAAAACACGTAAAAAAATTAATTAAGGCCCTAATGTTGTCAATTGAATAAATGTTTTTTTCTTTTAATGAAATCAATCATATCGACTCAATTTGATGTTAAACTCAATAAGAGAATAAGTTTGATTGACTCAATTGAAGGATTGATTTTGGGGTATTTTTAAATTCAATTGGCCTTTGAGAGAGTAGATGGACCATTTGTTTAATCTTATTATAACTTGAATTTAATATAAAAAATTCTCCAATTAACATCAACCATGTCTTGAATTAGGGGGAACCAGCTACTAGATGGTTCGATTAGTCTTTCGCCCCTATACCCAAGTCAGACGAACGATTTGCACGTCAGTATCGCCGAGACGCGCGCGTTGCGGGAGGGCAACGAGAGCTGGGGTCTCCCCCGACCCACGATGTCCGTGTGGTTGGACGTTGTCTTGAATTAGGGAGGATATGATTAGGTTTGAAATCAACCATACGAAAATTGTATTTTTGACCTTCTAATTGACGTTCATTTAAAATATATTTATACTAATTATAAATTAATTAACTCAATTTGATTAATTGTATTTATGTAATTTATATAATTTAGTTATAAACATTATTAGATTCCTTAAAAGAAAAATTAAGATGAAAGGAGTGGTGTATCTCCAAAGTAAAGCTTATACAAATTAATTATCAATAATAACCAATACATGAATTTAAAACAATATTCACAAATCACCAATTTTGAGAATCAGTAATAACTAATTAATACATAGATCTAAATTAAGCACAAACAACAATTACCAATCACATATCACATGTTCAAGTTGTATATTCCAAGTACTTCCTCGTGCAGTACATATATTTATTCTAGAAGATGAAAGAAATAAATTAAAAAAAAAAAAATACAAATTAAGCTTCATTTTTTTCAACCCAAAAATATTGAAGCTGCAGAAATATGTGGGGCAATTCCCTGTAACTTATAACCACAAAAATCTCAAAACTTAGGAATTTAGTCTAAATATGAAAAAAGAAAAAAATAATAACAACAATAAACATCCCACTCTTCTATTTCCTCTTAAGGTATAAAAAACCACCAGCCACTGATAATCCAACAACAACAACAACTGGGACAGCCCAGTTTTCCTTACTAAGGTTCAACACTTTCCAAGAATGTCATTAACTTCTTGCTTCTTGGACACAATATCCAGCTCCGGAATATATATATGTTATGAAAATGGTCATCAATCAAGCACAATAATCAATTCATTAGTATATCTAATTCATTATGTGAGATACACTGCATGCAACGCGAACAATCATAGTCTTAGTTTTATATAATAGCCTTCAACAGATAAGCCAAGAATAAATTACCGGAGATAAAAATCTTCACTGCATTCACCATTCATTAGTATATCTAATTCATATAATTCATCAACCGCAACAATCCTGTTTTTCCATCCCAGAGTGTCTGTTGGTTTTATCCACAAAAATACCTTGAGCAGTCTCGGGACGCAAGTATCTGCGGCAAATTAATACTTCAAAAATAATTGGGGAAAAAAACCCACACATCTAGCTTAGAAAATTACAAAAAACATCCTTGAAGTTACATCCTTCTCACATTTTGCACTCGTCGTTAAAGGGAATTGCTGACATCGTCAAAAGTTTTACAGTTACATCCTCAACTTTTTTAAATATTCAAATTTTCATTTTTACATTTTACATCTGACAAAACTATCGTTGGGGCTATATGTAATATTTCAAAAAGTTACGGGGTGTGATTGCAATTTATGTGGTTACGGAGATTCTGTCGCGTCAACTAATGGCTGGGGCAAAATGTAAGTGGAAATAAACTTGAAGGGTGGTTTTCGTAATTTTCAAAGTCAGCTGTTTTTTATTTTTGTACATACCACAAACCTCAGAGGTAGTGTTTATTATCCCAAAAAATAAAATCTAAGCTTAAGCTATAAAAGGCATTCTCACCCGGGGTTTGACTCGGACGGCCCGATTGATGCCTGGAACATTAAATTGAACGGATAAGGGTCCGAGAGAGTGTTCTTTGAATCCGGAGATGTGATCCTATATTTCTTGATCCTTGCACCAATCTCGTCAACGGAGAGATCGTCAAGAACAGCAAGAACACGACTCAGTTCTGCTTTTTTCTCTGCACTAAGATTAGCATCTTTTTCGAGCTTGTCTTTACAGTAATCATTGATTAAATGATCAGCTCGGTAACACGCCCCAGTCTTTTCGTCTTTAACCATAAGGTCGGTGAGCTTATCAACATGGCCCGATGCCTTTAGAACTACCTTTGGGGTAACGCATGGGCAATCGATTTCTAACATGTTCTCCTCTAGTACGAAATGCTGAAACGTTGAAAACAATTTTTTTACAATTTTATTAAGAATTTCAATTTGCTTCAATTCTTGTAAGAATATCCAATACTATATGTTTACTAAAAAAATTAGCATGCCTCAACAGATAAACTGATATTAATACAAATGTCTTATTAAGTCAATAAAGCAAATGTCCTATGGTCATCCACACATCCCAATTCAGTTATCTATTAAAATTACAAATTTCCCTAAACATTTGTCACTATTTACAAATTGTACCTATTGTGGGGACAGTGAAAACCAAACCCCAGCTTCACTAATGCAAAACGGCCAATTATAATAATATTTTCCAGCAAATATCTGAGTATAACAACATTTGCAACTAAAAAATATAAACGAACCCAGCAGCCTTTTAAAACAAATAATCCCAATCCAAAATCTGGGCTGTAGTAAACTTAAAAATATGGAAAATAATAATGTGCCAAACTGGGGCCAGAAAGCGAGGACGTTGACCTTGACGGAGCAACCAGGGGGCCCATAATCATAAAGCCCAGTGAGACCACCATAAATCTTGAACGAAGGGATGTAAAACAAACGACGTTCGAGGTTGTTCACCACGCCTTGCCTGAATGCCTCCCTTTTCTGGGATTCTTGCGCAAAGTCCAGATATAAGCAGAGGGTAAAAAAATAAAATAAAAATATTATCAGTAACAATAACTTTGAAACCGACATGCCGCACTATGTATGACCAAGGGATATTCGCAATAATAATTCATATAATTCAAAACAATAGTGCATTGTTAATAAGAAACTAACAAAAACCGATTCTTGATCACTATATCAGTCTTCCTACTCCTTTACGAAAATCACAATAGAAATTACAAAAGGAATATGGCTTTTATTTTTATTTTTTGCAAAATCGAAATCCTTCACAGTACCTATAGAAATCAGGAAATATTGACTATCACCATTAAGTTACAATGGAAGCACCCAGATATTATGGTAAGCAGCTGAAAAACATATTAGGTGACATCATATGCACACAGTAAATCATAGCCGCACACACACCAAA
Organism: Phtheirospermum japonicum; assembly: GCA_014905375.1. NCBI lineage: Eukaryota > Viridiplantae > Streptophyta > Magnoliopsida > Lamiales > Orobanchaceae > Phtheirospermum > Phtheirospermum japonicum. Next base: position 366,712 of record BMAC01000329.1, on the reverse strand, counting down.
CAAAAAAAAGATAAGAAACAAACGGTGTTGGCCAACGTATGCAACCAAAACACAACAGAAAAATCATCATAGTAAGCAAAACAACCTATGTACTTAAAGTTAACAAAGATAGACGTAAGCATCAATAATTCTTGTTCAAGTTTATCTTCACCCAAAAAAAAAAAAGTTGATTGCGATTCAATTCCATAAAAGAATTAGCCGAATTAAAAAATATAATTAACAAATTATTACCGGCATCCCTAAGTAAGACATCATCTCCACCTGGGTGTTCATCCAAATAAGACAAAACGTCATACACTAAGTTAAAAAGGAATTAAAAAATCAACATTGATTATAATATATAGAGGATTAACATCTTTAAAGAAATTATCAACAGCTAAATCTGCGAATAGGGATAAACCAAGCGAAATTATTTCTTATGAGCTTATAAACACCAGAGATATTAAGAAATACTATAATGGATATTCAAAAATTAGATACCAAGTCAATTCAAGGCCTCGTAAGTGTTTTCCCCCAAGCAATTAATACATAAATCAATAAAAATAAATCAAAGCTTGTAAATAAATAATTGCTGATCAATATCACAGACTATGCAAGTTCATCATCAAATTGTAGATCTGAACAGAATCATAAAAATATTAATTAATAAATGGGTATGGATATACGCACCCCAAAATTTTATGAGTTCACCCCAATTGATAAGAACACCCCAAAATATTTTAAAATGTACTTCTTTTTACTAAGTTAACCCCAATAACACCCCATTTTACCCCCCATATATTATAATAAATAATATAATAAACTAAATAAAATAAAAAAGAATAATAAGAAAACCAAAGAAAAGAAAAGGAAAGAAACGAGAGAAGGCAGTGGGCAGAAGAAGAAATTCGCAGAGAAGAAAAAGAGGAGAAAGAAGAGAGGAGAAATTTGTTCATTGAGAGGAAGAATGGAACGGGGTGAGCCATCAAACGTGAGGGGTAAGTTTCTCATTTGGTTTCATTGAATTATTTAGGTTAAGGTTTAAAGTTTTTGAAAGAATTTGCAATGGCCGTTCGAAGATGTTCGATTCTGGTTCATAGAACAACAGCTGTATGTTCGGCTAATAAATTCGAACATATAGCATATGTTCATGGATTCCAATCGAACAGTTTCAGCCAGGAAAGTTGCAAGCGATTACGTTCAAAAATTTTGTTCGAACACAGAATCTATGTTCGAAATTTATTTCCGAACATAGCCCCTTTGTTCGAAAATTTCCACCAAACAAAGTTCATGTGTTCGAACAAAGGTTTCGAACATAATATTCAGTTATTATTTTCAAACACAACAGAAATTCGGAATCGATAAGAATGCTTATGTTCAGTTACTAAATCAAATTTAAGGATGCTTGATGAAATTATGTTCTTGCTATTTGACTTGAATGAATTGTTTGTTGTTGGTTGCTTATTGTTTGGTTGGGCTATGTTCTGAAAATCGGTTATTAACCCCAAGGGGTTGTGGCTTTTTTTATACCAAATTTCATGTTTATAATCGATTAAGACGGCCTAAAAAAAATTCACGACGGTACACCGAAACTGAAATGGAACATATATTTCAAAATTATTGATACAGTATCAATATATACTAGTAGCTAGTACTAATAAATTTTTGTTCATTTCTCTTATTTAATTTGTGTTTTTCTTGGCCAATCATCCGTTGATGAAGGAGATGCGGAAGGACTCAGAAGAAGACCGATAGCATCGATTAGAAGGCAACGAGGTCGGGGCTCATCAGATCGGGGGCAAAGAAATATTGATTCTGGAAAATGTTCAGTGATGAATTTAAGGGTCGAGGAGAATGTTCTTGGTGTTATGATTTATGGTTGTTGAATTGTTATCTGGGTTCATTATTTCTGGATGTTCGAACATGTAATTAGATGTTTATTACTTTCTTGTTTTGTTTGATAGTTTAGCTTGTATTCTGTTGGATAGTTCCGTACTTGTTTTGTTGCAATGTTAATTGTGTTTGAATGTTTATTACTTTCTTGTTCTGTTTACTACCTTGTGTTTTGAATGTAAGTTTCTTGAATTATTTTCAAAATCTGTACTGAGTAGAGAGGTGTTCGAAGCTCATGGCCGAACCTTTAAAGGATGTTCGAAAATTATTTTCGAACATGTATGATATGTTCGAAATTTATGCCCGAACACTATGTACATGTTCGAAAATATATTTCGAACATGTATAAGATGTTCGAAATTTTCCTTCGAACATGTTCAATATGTTCGGCCATAAATTTCGAACATAGGTCAATTGTTCTTGAAAACCAGGTCGAACAGAGTCGCGATTTTCAGCCCAAAAAAAAGTAATATACCAAAAAAAAAAGATGTCAACAACACTCACATTAGTCATCTTGTTCGTATCAATATCCTCCATTCTTACAGGTTGTAACGTGAAATTTCTGTTAAGTATTGTTAAGTATTGAGAAAGGTTTTTGATGAAATAGAATTACGTAGGTTTTGGTGAAGTAGAAGTACGTAGGTTTTATCATACGTAGATTTTATCATATATATATATATATTATATATATATATATATATATATATATAATTATATAAATTTTATTTTTTCTATTTTAATTAATATTGTAAGTAAGGTTATTTTTGTCTTTTTAATTAGGGTTAATTTTGTCTAAAATCACTTGGGGTGAACTCATAAAATTTTGGGGTGCGTATATCCGCGCCCTTAATAAATATCAGTTTATTAATCCTCGCCGATTCAACCACGCCACCGTTGATTCTATCCAAGCCACGCCACCACCTTCATCCCCATAGTTGTCGGAAAATAGGAACGGGGCCCTTCTTGAGTCGGAGCCTGACCTCGTGTTTTGCATGTAATTGTTGTGTTTTTCTTCATGTTTTTAGATAGATTTTTATATTGATTTTAGTAGTTTTGAGTCGTTTTTCGTTAGGTTTTTGGTCGTTTTTCTTGTTTTATTGTTTTTCGTGTTTCTTGCCAACTTTATATTTAATTTGGTTTAATTGGTTCAATTACCTTGAGGTTTGGTGAAATTCTTGGGTTTTTATGTTCAAAATCTCTATTTATAGGCTAAGGCATTGAGGACCAAAATTCAGGCCAAGAGAGGCTCAAAAATGCCCAAACATTCTGGAATGCTGGCCTAGTCTCCTCGCGCCACCCGGCGCCCCGCCGCGCGCCAGCTCGCGCCTGCTCGCGCCATCCCGCCCAGCAGCACACGCACGCGCCCGGCATCTCCAGGCAGCGCCGCGCGCGCAACCTCGCGCCTGCGCGCGGCCTCTCGCCAGCGCCCGCGCCTGCTCGCCAGCACTCGCCGAGCGTCGACATGCGGCGCCATCCATCGCCAGCCCTCGCCCACAAGCGCCCGCCCAGGCCTGCCGACCACTCGCGCCCAGCAGCGCCCAGGCTCGGCCATGGACGAGCCACATCGAGTCATGGTCGAGCCATCTTGAGCCATATCGAGCCAAAAAGCTAGCCAAGGGTCTAGGAAGGTGCCTCCGGGTCAAACTTGGTCAAACTTGCAATTTCATAGGAAGGTACCTATGAAAATTCCTATTTTCATAGGTAAAAGTATTCAAAGCCAAAACCCAAAGCCATGTCCTGCCAAGGGCTTGCCAAAGTTGTGCCAAAAGGGGCTCCAAAGTGGCAAAAATTATGAAATGGTTGCCATCTCCCTGCCATCCTCTGCGCCAAGTGCTGCTCCAACCTGCCAAGGTAGCGCCCAGCTGCCATCTCCCTGCGAAACCAGTGCCCACCCAGCTGCCATCTTCCCTGCCAAGGCAGCGCCCAGCTGCTAACTCGTTGCCATTGCTGCGCCAAGCGCATGCCAGCACCCAAGACCCAGCCCGGGACCAAGCCACATCAAGCCACCTTGAGAAACCTTGAGCCATCTTGGTCAACACGGGCCAATTTTGGTCAAACCCAGGATCTTTAAGCCTCTAATTCTATTTTGGCCCATTTAAAACCCAATTAAACCCTGTATAAATAGGACACAACTCTCATTTTGGAAGATATCATTCAAATCTCCCAACTCTTGCATGAGTTTTGGAATATTTTTTCTCTCTTGTTCTTAGTTTAATTTTGAAAATTGCCTTGAGTTTGTAAGCTCAAGATGAATCCTCCCTTGGATTTTTACTTTGATGCAATTTAATTCAAGCTTGTTACTATTTTCCTTTAATTCAAGTAAGCTTTCTTTATTTCTATGATTTGTTCTTCAATTCCATGCTTGTCCTTCAAATTTATGATTTTTGCCTTAGCTCTTTGATTTCTTGCCTGATCTTGTGAATCGTCCATGGAGTCTAGATAAGTGACACGTCTAGGTCATAGATCGAGTCCTTGATCGTTTTTATTTCGAGTATTTCATATGCTTTATGTTGGTTTTTATTTTCATACATTGTTTCATGATAAATCCTAGATTTATGCTTTGTTGCTTGATATTTTACGTAAAGTTTTAAACTTTGACGTCAACTTTCATTGCTCTTTCTATCTATGCTTTCAATTTTCGACAATTTGCATTATTGAAGTTTTTATGTCCATGCAAACATGGTTGTACCTTGAGCTTTCATAGTTGTACTTGGTAAAACATGGCTTGTTTTTGCGTATTTTCATTTTTGCTTTGCATTTTCATATTATAGCATACGACGAGGCATCTTACCAACTTGCAATTTCATTTTCTAGTTTAGTTTAGATAGGTTAATTGCTTGTTTTTATTTTCCTTTACTTTTCAAAGCTTGAAACACCTTGAAACTTACAATTGAATTGATTTCCGATAACACCAAGCCAAAAGAACCTTTGATTTCTAAAATCACGAAAAACTACACTTCAGTAAGCTCGGCGTGCTAAATTCATTAACCGGTCACTAAGAGAAAAGTCATTTAGAGGAAATCCATTCAGATGAAATTATATATTGCATATATTTGTTTACGCTTATGTGATATACAAATGTAAGAACCAAGATGTTTATATGCGAATGATGGATGAAGAATACAACTTTATCATGTGGGCGTTTTAATACTTTCAATGATTGGTTTCAATAATGTTTATGTTTTGATTTAGTTGGAATTTCAATTTTTTATTTTTAGCTTGTTAATTTCAAAGGATGGATTTGCCTTAAGCTTATTATGATTGTATAACGTAAATATTAACGAACGCATGTTATCAACCATGTTTTTTGGTTAAGATTTTTAAAGCTTTTATTTTTTAAGTACGAGGCATAATTTATACCTCTGATTGAACAAAGTGAGTTGCCAGACCACATGCAAGCATTTCAGCACCATCTAACCTTGCACCGGTCAAACCAACATATTCTCCTGCATCAAAAAGTGTATATTATATGTCATCACGATAGATACGCTGCTAACTCCATGCTTTTCCAAATTAGATGGGAAACAGATGCAAAATATGAGCAATCAAGATCACAAAATAGAACTAAATATCTATAGACATGTTGATCCGGTTATGATTAACCGTTGAACCGTCGGTTCTAGTTCGTGGCCAACGGTCCGGTTTCGGTTAAAACCAAAACTGTAAATTGTTTCCAGGCGGTTAAGTTCAATTTAGGAAAGCCATGAACCGCGAACTGCCAGTTAAAAAAATACTACAGTTTTTGGTTTTC
>BMAC01000329.1:348357-361074 GCA_014905375.1 Phtheirospermum japonicum | reverse complement strand
ACAAATTAAGCAATTTTTATTTTTTCCACAAAAAAAGAAAAGAAAAGAAAATCAACGATCGAAATCAAATCAATCAACAGTAAAAAAAAATGGCTAACCCCAGTTTCAAACCGAATTAGTGGTTACAAATCGAAACCGGTACAAACCGAAACTGGTTTTCAACTGGTTCAGTCACTTTAAAAAAAAATCAAGTTAATAAATCGGTAGTTTGTAATGGCCGGTTAAAAAATTGACCAGTTTAAATCGGATTAACATGTATGTGTGTACACACACACACATACTCCAACCAGTTATGTTTTACACACACACACACACACATATATTCCAACCAATTATGTTTTATTATATTACTTATTTTATTTGTTTGGGGCTCAAAAAACTATTAGAATTGCCGGTAGAAAGAGATTTCCAAAAAAAATGCTTCTAACGCTGCCCAGTATCCGTTCCTTTTCCAAAAGTTTTTATGAATACGATTTTTTGATGCAGAAGTACATTTTTTTGGAATCGCCATTTAAATAAAAATGAAAAAAAAATCATTGGTATAGCTGGATGTATATATACATACATACATATATATATATATACACACACAAATATATATATAATTAATATTTGATTTACAATATTAGCCATACTCTTTTTGCTAATTAGACGTAGCAACCAGCTAGAAGCGTAGTAGGCGATGAACGACGGGTTTTCTAGGTGTGACGCAACTTAACGATCTCATCTAAATATTTTTTGTATATGTAATATATATTAAAGGGTAATATTTGAGATGGTCTAGGCTAGAGCCAAATATTATTTTTTAGCCGTACATATAATATCATTTATGTTGCAGATTGACATGATTAATTAAAAAAAATGAATTACCAAACAATGCGGGAAGCCTTGAAAAAAAATACGAAGCACCTACGTCTGGGAAATGCCCCAGCCTCGTTTCAGGCATAGCAAAAAGCTGCAAGATGGTTATAAAAGCGGATGCCCACTCATGAGAAACACCAAATGAAATAAAAATTTATTTACATGTAAATATACAAAATATACCATCAAGAAAAAAAGAAGAAAAAATACCGTATTTTCCGTAACTATGCGGAATCTACCATGTATAGACACACCAGCTCCTCCTCCCATTGCAATTCCATTAAGGATGGAAACCTAACAAATGGGCACACTCAACTTTTTTTAAGTAACCACAAAGAATTTGAGGAAATAAGATTTTGCACCTAATATTATTGCACCATTGGATTTTTATTTTTTCTAAACGATGTTTAATACAACACGATGTTATCTGTTCATCCGATTTTGGGAAATACATGAGGCCTGGAGAAGTTACAATTTGCAAAGGTTAAAGAATTGAAGAACGAGAAAATCAAAAGGGGGTATATGAAGCACCAACAGTTTATTTTGACACGTACATGTCAGATACTCTTGAGCACTTAAAAGCACCCGACTTTTATTCCACATTGTTGTTGTTGTTGTTATTGTTGAACATGGTTTTTCAGTTTTCTTTCATTTATTTTCTGCACCCGACTTGTGTTTTACTTTTTTTTTCTTTTCTGATGGCGGCAGAGTCAAACATGGTTTTTTTTCAATATTTATTAATTTATTATCTTCTTACTTAACTTTTCCATCAATTTTTAATTATTATTTTTTTTGGAAATAAGGTTTCATCGATTGTGGTGAATAAATTTGTAATTATTTTATATAATTATATAGGAATAAATATAGTGTAATCTAATATTTATGAAAAATTAATATATTAAAATTTATCGATTTAGAAATGTATTATTATCATATCTTGTCTTATATTTTATAAAATAAGTCTCTTAGATATGACGCTATACTAGGGTAATTAATTTCTATCCAATTCGAGGGATACCATGCCTAACTTCGGCTTTTATATGAGTTGAAGGACCTAATTTCAATTAATACAAAATACTCGTATATTAATTTAATTCACACTTCTCTTTAATTATAAATTTGTACCTGGGGTTTGCTATATGTCGCGATCACATACATCATTGTGTACGCCTTTCTGAAATAGTGTGCCCCTGCCTTCCAATTATCTAACATTCACAGAAATTAAATATAATATATAATATAGGCATCAATCTATAATTAAATTGACTTTCATGAAATCAAGTTATATATATATAGACCTTGATTAATATGACGAACAAGTGTTGCGACGTCGCCTCCAGCACAAAATGCTCTTCCTTTTCCCTATTAATTAATTAATGGCCGGGTAATTAATTAATATTAATTCTCAATAATAAACAGAGATGATCACTTGGCTATGAGACATAGTCCATTTTTTATATGATGCAATTAATTATACCTTTAAAATTATTAACTTGATTGAAGAATTTCTGCACAAGCACTGTATAGCTCCAACAAGCGTGACAGCTGGATTAAGATGAAAACAATGTTTGGAAGTAAATAGAGCGAAACATCTTGAATTATTAAAAAAACATAAATGTTAATAATGTCCAACTTGTTCAACAATAAGCTATGCTAGTAAAAAAATATATAGTTATATATACCATATCAGTCGTAAGAGCATTGAGCTGTTTAGGCCTATTAAGCGTGAAAATTCTGACCGATGATTTCTCTTCCACCAAAACCTGTCCCAGCACACGACAAAAATTCAAGATTTAAGTCAAACCCCATATATATATATATATATATATATATATATGCATATTTAAATGAATATTAAAATCATGATGGAAAAAAAAAGTTAGAAAGCCAAAATTCGCACACCTGATCAGTTTCTGGGTTGGTAGAAGCCATTGTATATACATTGGTTTATCCATTGGTAGAAGCTAATATTTATGCATCTATTTGATGAACTTTGTTGACACGTGTTACATATAGCTATAGGCGTATCTGCATTGTGTAGTGGGCTGACAAATAATCCCACTAAAATATTAATAAGACTATTTTTTATTTTTTTTAAGTGCGAAAAATATATTCAAGTAGAAAAAAATACGGGCGGGCCGAGTTCCCTACACGACCAATTGACATCAACTAAAATAAGTTTGGGGGGCCGGATCCCCTACACGACCAATCATATTCTAAATAATTTTCGGCTTTTTGGGTCCTTCCGGACGAAAAAATCAAAAATATTACGCTTCGTGTTAGTCGAAAGACGTGTATGCCAATCATTAAACTGCCCCTCAACCAAGTCATTCGTGCTCATCGCTAAGCATAAAGTTCTTGATAAGAAGCAGGTTATTAATTTAATGAGAGTCCCAGAAGGAATTATGTCGCAAAAAAAAAATGATGAGCAAAACATCGATATTTCTGCCCATGATGGATTTAGCAACCTCATCCTGAAAGAGGAGGGCGAGAAGAAGCCCCTTATTTTCGAAGTTGCAATAATCATTTAGACAAAGAGTCTGCCTCTTTTTTATTGAGGTAGGCTCGCGCTGCTTCCGATCTCATAAATAGTATCGTACTCAACTTCATATTTCGCATTGCACGTCTTGCCTTAAGTTCCTTTTCAGTGAGTTTAATGACTCGATCTTTTTACCAACAATTTGAAAAGTCGAGTCTTGTTAAAAAATTTGCACATATTCTGTTTCATCGGTGGCGAAAGAGGATGTAGTGGAACCTTCACCCTGCTTGGTTGGGAAAATCGGGGCATTTGATGTTGATCCCGCGTCCCTTTTCGGAATATTTTTTTCAAATTCTGGCACATTTTTCGGATTAATTTCCTGTTTTACTGGCAGTTTTGAATTTGAAATAGCATCAAGAGCATCCTTTTGAGGGGTCTTGGGGGTGGAGCCATAGAAGCAGCTGGTCCATTTCTAATTGAAACTTTCTGTTGGTCGATGGTTTTTGGAGCAGGCACGGTGGCAGCTGCCCCTGGTTCCATCTCCTTTGCCTTTTTGTCTCTCTTGCAATTATTCGTCGCATGACCGATAGAGTGGCAACTTTGGCAATACACAAGTTCGTTCTCAAATTCCACTAATTGGTCAAAACGATTACCTTTTGCATCAATAATGCTAACAGAACGGGTAACTCTTTTAAGGCATCCACATCAAAAGTTGTTCTGCACCACTTGACGGATGAGTATTTGGTTGGCGAGAAACTAGATAAAAGTGTTCGTTGATAGAAATCGAAGCGGACGTAACTCAAAATTATTATTATTATTATTATTATTATTATATATTTATAAAATCAGAATGGCGAAACAATAGAACACATGACGGCCCCAAATTCGGACTTTTCCAACATGTTTTAGGCCTTTTATATTTTCAAGTATTTTCTATTTTATTTAAATTTTCGTTTGCTTTTCATACAAGGGTTTTTTTAGACCTTTTATATAGGTCTCAGAAAAAGTAACATTTAAATCTTACTTAGTAATAGAAAATGAGCATTTAATTCTTCTTGATAGATATCTAGATACAATTTCTCTTCTAAAATACAACAAATACAGGACAGAGAGAGTATCATTTGTCCAAGTTAAGTGAAATAAAAACATGGAATAGGAAATCTGATCCGAATCATAATTGAAGTGTTAGTTCTGGAAGCTTCAGTGATAAGAGCTGTCCATGCAAATCGAATCCAACTAAACTAAGAATCAATGTCTGCACACACAAATCTGATCAAGCAGCAATTTTCAACCGTAACAATGTTTCTTACATTTCCACAATCAGTAAAGAAATGTTTTAAATACAGACATGCTATGAAAATTATGCAAAAGCCTGCATTTCCACCAAATAAAACTAAAAAAAATAAAAATAAAAATAAAAAAATTTGCTGATTATAATTTCGAAACTTACGGCAACATTTTCTCGAATTATTTGGCTAGCATTTGTAACAACATTATTTGTGTAGGCATGTCTTCGTGACTAAGTTCTGCACTAAAGCTCTTCAGTTTTGTAAGTTACAAAAGCCATCAAGAAAGAGAATTTTTACAGTTTAGCAATGGCATGCGCAGGTAAATTTGACCTCACTGTGAGTTTCAAATCTTCCCAGTCATCATCATCAATCTTCGAAAAGTAACGGTCAACCATCTCGTCACTGACAGATTCGATTTTGGAGGGCATCCACTGTAAAATTAAAAGGAAAATAATAATAATAATAATAATAATAATAATAATAATAATAATAATAATAATAATAATAATAATAATAATAATAATAATAATAATAAAGAAAGTCAGCTGAATGTTTATAATTGGTCCTTTTACTTACACTTCATAACAATTTTATATATTTAGGAAGGATTAAATTACAAAACTGACCCTGAAGTTTGGTTAATTACCAAAAAAGAAAAGCAATTATTTTTTAGAATTTAAGTACCTCCTTTGAGGTTTGTATTTGTTTAACAGATATTCCTCTATGGTGCAAAAAAATTAACGGGGTATTTGTAACTTTGAAGATAGCCTGCTTTTCTTTATAATTAGACTGAGCGAACCTCAGGGGTATTTTTGTAATTAACACTAGTTAGAGAGAGAGATATTTATATAGGGAATGCCCGTGCACCTTTGGATTCTTATCCTTGTCAATCAGTATGGCTCTGCAACCCTGAATTCGGAATAACAATTTAGACAACGTATGAATGAGCAAAGAGAGATGATTTTTTTTAGTATTATTTATAATACCTCGACAAAATCCTTGCTAATTTCTCCACGCATCACATGACAAACCATTCTGAACTCTCGAACGAGGCATTTGCCGATGCCCTGTAGTCTACCTTCTCTAATCTGGAAGAGAATGTGCAAAATTGAGGTTTAGTGTGTGTATATATATATATATATATACACCTCTTGGTATTTGTTTCTATTTTCTAAATTACACCCTCAATAGAAGTATATGTTAAGAAGTACAAATACCCGCAAGGTGGTATTTGTAATTTCGAAAGATGATTTAGATTTTGTTTTTGTAATTAAGTCAAAAGTCGGAGGTTGTTTTTGTAATTATCCCAAAATGACATTTCGATTGCTTCGGACAGGCTCGATAGTATATCTAAGAATGCCGACTAATCCGTACCGATCTAAGAGAAATTTTAAGGCTCGTAGGTGACGCTTTCTTCAATGAATGAATTGTGAAAGAGATCCAATCATTATTCTCGTCAGCGGCCTCTCTCTCCTACAAACATAATGCCATAATCATAATCATAATCATCATTATCATAATCATAATCATCATCATCATAATCATAATCATCATCATCATAACAACAACAACAACAACATTTGCCTGGGCAAGAAACTGATATGAACTTGTTCAATCATTCTTACAAGGATTGCTATAATCTCTTCAACCGTTCTTCTTGAGAAACATTTATTAATCGTTTTCAACCTGCAGTTATAATAATATTAATAATTTGATTTTTTAAAAAAAAAGGAAAAAGAAAAGACCGGTAACTAAAAAAAGAAAAACACAACCGAGAATTATCGTACCTGTGATAAGCGCTGTTCTTTTTCAAATTTGGTATGTGTGAGAAATCACTAATAACAGAAGAGATAACATCAGAATCACTTGAATCTGCTTTAATAAGCGCTTCTTCTAACATTGGCAATCTCTGCCCAACAATAGATGCATGCATTCGTATATAATAATCAAAATATGTTCAATTAACAGTTTGGGCATTGGTCTAAGGATTATAAATTTACACCTCAGATTGAACAAAGTGAGTTGCTAGACCGCATGCAAGCATTTCAGCACCGTCTAACCTTGCACCTGTCAGACCAACATATTCTCCTGCCAATAAAAGTGCATTTTTTGAAGAATGAGACAAATACAATGATATTGACAAGGGACGGTCTTTTCCAAATAAAGCAAAATATATTTTTTTATGACAAAAACTTGAGTCAAACCGTTAAGCAGGGCCCAAATTTTAGTTTTTAGGCTGCGTTTGGTTGCGGATTTTCGAGGTTTCTAAAGTCCTGGGATTTAATTTTGAAAGTCCAAATGAAAAGTAAAATCATTGTTTGTTTGGGGTTTTATAATGTTACTATAGCAAGTCAAATCATATCTGTTTTTTTATACTCAAAATTTTAAACCGCCATAAATTTTTCCTCGTTAATTTTAGATGAATAATATATCAAATTAACCCTCTCTCCAAAATCTACAATTTGACAACCAAATTGTATATATAACTATAAAAGTACGTACGAAAAGTTAAATGAAAAAAAATAATGTTGTATTTTCTTAAATTTTAAATTAAAATAGGTTAATAGGAGTGGTTTAGGATTAGGATTTTCAAAACCTTATCTTTTCGAAAGGAAAATCCAAATCCGGGGCTGAAAAGCCCCGAATCAAACACAGCCTTAGTGTTCTTTTTTTAGTTTATTATTTAGTTTAATTTTATTAGGGTTTTTCAGTTTTTAGGGGTTTAGTTGCAGGTTTTTTAGTTTTTTTGTTTGTTTTTTTTTGTTATCCAGTTTTTTTTTTTTTTTACTGTCCCTTTTTTCAGTGTTCTATTTTTAGTTTTCTAATTAGTTTAGTTTTTCCGGGATTTTCTATTTTTTTTTGGCTATTATTTAAAAAAATAAAATTAGTTTTAAGATTTAGTTTTAGGGGACCTGCCTAAAGGTTAGACGGTTTGACATGAGTGTGCCTCATATTATACATATATATTTCTTTTCTTTTTTTGAGATACAATATTCGATTCATATCATCCATAGTTCCCTCCTTTCCTGATTAGACATGGCAGCAGCTCATACAATTAATATGGAAAATCAACCAGAAAGGTGCTGCAAAGGTATATGAAAGACACAGGGGCATAAAAGTAATTACCAAAAAACCCAGGAAGCCTTGACAAAAAATACGAAGCACCTATATCTGGGAAAAGCCCCAGCGCTGTCTCAGGCATAGCAAAAATCTGCAACAACGTTAGAATGACGACACCTATCAGAACGCCATAGTGATTGTTGATTAACTAGTATATAAATCATTTACTTCCAAAGAAAAAAAAGATAAATACCGAATTTTCAGTAGCAATGCGAAATCTACCATGTATAGAAGCACCTGCTCCTCCTCCCATCACAATTCCATTAAGAATCGAAACCTTTTAACATATTTTGCAAAAAAAAAAAAAAAAGAATCACATTTGATAAGAACTGCAGAAACCAAGTAAAAAAAAAGGATTTAAACAAAAATGAACGAAACTATTCCTAAATTAACACCTGGGGTTTGGTGTATGTAGCCATCACATAGTTCATAGTAAACTCCTCTTTAAAATAATCTGCACCCAACTTCCAATTACCTGATGCTCATACAAATAATTCAAAGACAAATCAAATTGATGTTAAAAAAGATTACATTTTTATTTTTTATTTTTAATGAAGAAACAACAGATTTGAAACCACATTCGCAAGGGATTACACAAACTCTGACCTAATAACACTTTAAGCTTATATATGTTATGGGTATCACATATATATCAAACATAATCTAAACAAACCAGAGCCAAGTATTTAAATTCTATTTTAGCCAGCATAAGTTCCTCAAAAATTGACATTCCATGACATAAGTAATTTGCATAAAACCAAAACTTTCAACATTTTTCCACAATTCAAGCTCAACTTAAACATTTGCAGTTAAACTTTCAAAAATAGATTCTGGCAATTTTACACTTGAACTTTCAATTATTTTGTGGCAATTAAATACTGCAACTTCATTATTTTTTCGAAAATAACTTCCAGATGTTTTTTTTTTTGGCAATTAAATACTCTAACTTTCAATCATTTTTCAAAAATGACTCAACTACTTTCAACAATGAGATTAATTGATTGCAATGATTAAAAAGTTGAGCTAGAATTGTGAAAATGTGAAATATTTGAGCACTTTTTGGTAACTAACTCAGCCCAAAATGTTGACCCTTACAAGCAAATCTATTCAGTTCACAATATTGAAAACAATTAATTAATGGACTTGAAAGCCACAGCCTACCTTGATTAATATCACAAACAACTGCTGCAACATCACCTCCAGCACAAAATGCTCTTCCTTTTCCCTATTTTAATTTAATTGCAGAAATAAATATAAACATATAATATTTATTTTATATATATGTGGAACTTAACTCTGATGGAATTATACCTTCAAAATTATTGATTTAACGGATGAATCATCTGCGCAAGCAAGAAAAAGCTCCAACAAACGAGACACCTAGATTATGAAGAAAAAATAAAACGAGTTATGAAAAGCATAAATAACAATAATTAATGTTCTTGAAAAACAACTGATGATGAACTCAGCACATACCATTGCAGACGAAAGAGCATTTAGCTGCTTAGGCCTATTGAGCGTGAAAATTCTGACAGATGCTTTAGCTTCCACCAAAACCTGCCCAAATTCATCAATTTAAACATAATTAGTGAAAATTACTAAATTACGAAACAAACCCACGAAATATTTCGACCATAAAAGGGAAGTTTTCAGCAAAGACTGCAATTTTTAGTTGATTGGTACAGCAAGAAGTCGAAAATCTAATTAAAGCCCTTTTCTTTATCATGAAAAATAAAGCGGGTTATTATGGATAAAACCGGATATGATTTGAACTTCATTTTAACATAAATATGTTAAAATAAAAATCAAGTCGAAGAAAGGTCAAAATCCGGGTACCTGATCGGTTTCTCCATTGCTAGAAGACATGGTACTTCGAATACCGCTCTGCTTTGGTTCGATGTCCAGGAAATAGTAAGGAGAAAAAAAAGAAGAAAAAAATAAAAGAAAAAGGCTTTTGTAAGGTTTTTGGAGGAATATACAAAGTCTATATGAAAAGGCCCGACTAGAATACACATGAAAACGCAAAATATTAAAATATATAATTCCAATAAAATTTATCTACCAAATATAGAAAAAAAATGGATTAATAAATCAATATTATTTAAAAGATAAATTCAATCAACAAAGGGCCCGTTTGGTTGGGGTGATAGGATGGGATTGTGACTGATATCCACCCTAATCCTTCGTTTGGTTTTCAGGTCAGCGGCCCTTGATAAAAAGGACGGCCCGTGACAAATGGTCGAATTCGGCTGATAATTAATCAGGGGATATGGGTGGGATTTATCTGTCCAACCTAATCCGTGCTGTGTAATGACGCATATATCCCTAAACAGTGATTAAAAATGACATAATTGGGCCCTATGGGTTGGTGTAATTACATCTTGAAAGCTCAGACGGAATTAAATCCCCAAAAAAACAAATTATGAACCCTAAAATTTCCACGCAATTCGAATTTCGTCAATCTGTGTGAGTGGAGGCTGTAACTCCGGCAGCGACGGGTTACGCAGAAGATCGGAGCGCCAAAGTCAACCAGGTAATCCACCACGGGTGTGTGTAACATGAGTCATTTCATTTTGTTTTCATTTAGCGGAAACTGACTTGATTGGTCGATTAATCGGAAAGATTGATCGAATCTTAGCTGTGTTTTTATTATGTCTGTGTGTCTTGGTGGGCTGGGATATAGTCCTTCAACTCTCGTGGTGCTGTTATGTTAGCCTCCGACTACGGTTCGGAATGGGTGTGTTTCTCGATGAACCCGTTCAAGGGTTTGTTTGTCTACTATTCCAGGCGGTTTTGTTTGTGTCCCTTTATATATATATAGATAGATAGATAGATAGATAGATATAGCGAATTTTTTAATTTTTTTTTTGAATTGTTTTCCTCTTGATTCAGTATTGCCGTAGAAATTTGTGTCGATATTTTATGTTCTGTGGTGACGTCAGAACATCGCAAATTCCCAAAACCACAGACTGTAACTGCCTCTAATCGTCCCTCTTAAGTTGTGCTTCCTAGGATGGACCCCGTAGAAGAGGATGTGCAGGTGGCGATTATCGTCGAAGAAGTGGTACATTTGGTTAAATTGATAATTTTTTTAATAAAACTTTATTTGAGCTCAATTACTCCACGACTACACCGAGGTCGACGCGTTCGTGGGAGAGTGCGTTACAGGATGGCCGACAGGCTCCCCGGACAAATAAGCTTGATGCGCCGGCTCGTCGACGTAGACGACACGACGTGCATAGACAACCTACGGATGGATAGAAATGTTGTTGGTCGGTTGTGCATACTACTTGATAATGTGGGTGGTTTAGTTAGTAGACGGAACGTGCAGGTTAGTGAGATGGTTGTTGATTCGGCCTAGAAAAGAGCCAACGTCCAAAGTGACGCCTAAGACCTGGAACACTTTCCCGACCTGCACCACAAAATGAGTTAGAAAGGACCACCGGTGGTTTTCCGGTGGAAACCTCTCCGATGCTTAAGTCAGTGAGCGTTTGAGGTATTTTTCAGGAAAGGAAGAAGGAATGCACAAAAAATGACATACCTCTCTCAGCCTTGGGGCCGAGATATTTATAGCTTTCCTTAGCGGGGACCCCAGCCGGGATCTAAGGAACACATGGCGTGAATTAAGGGCCGTTACCCAACAAATTCTGACAAGTGGTCCCACTTGTCTCTTTGTTGGGAATTTGAGAGGCAGCTCTCTCTTTCTTTCCAGATCTTCCTCTAGCCCACAATACTTAGTCTTCTTTTTCCTCTCGCTTCTGCTGTTTTAATAAGCCAGCCCTTACTAATACTGAGGAAGAGCTCTATGGACCTAATCAGTCCTCTGGCCCAGGTCAGGCTAATCCCCACCTCCAGGGCTCCGATCGGAGATACCCTCAGGACCTTCAGCGCTCTTGGCCAGGACCGAGTCAGGGGTTTGAAAGGAATCGTCCCTCCCATGTCTCGTTTTGCCCAGTGGGCTTAACTAGATCTTTCGTAGGGACAGACCTAGTCTATCCTTCTCTTAATTTCGGGTCAGAGCTACCCCAACCCAGGTCTGGCGTATATTCTGCCCTATCAACTCCTCCCTCCAAACAGTTGGGGTAGATCGGTAATCTCCTAGGGCTCCTTCGGAATAAATGTGGCCCTTTTGTCTTTTATGACTTCTCGTACTAGGGAATCCCGAGATATCCGCCTGCCAAACAGCCCTAATTATTGGCATTAGTGGTGTCGGTTCGTATCCCCAAACGGTTACTGTAACCACACGTCTTTCCAAGTACTGTATATGATTGGTCAGCGGCACGCGTCCTTTTTCAAGACGGTTAGCGCTCCAGCTCACTGCCTAGGGTATTGTTCCTCTGTCCGCATTAAATGCGAGGATCTCATCAAATCCCGCTTTTCCTTGATTTTCGTTTTCAAAAATTATCAACTTCCTTTTGTCCCTCCAAACTTCTTTTTTCACCTTTACTTTTCAAATTTCATTCCCCAAATTCTCGAATTATTTCTTTTCATATTCTCCCAAATTCTCCTTTCCCAATTTCCCCGCCGTTCACGACGATTTCCACAATTCTACTCCACTCAACTCCTCGTAGGTATCTTCAAACAGGTACTCCCTTCACCTTTCCTTAGTTTTTTTCAATTATGTCAACTTCCTCTACCAATTCCTCCGAGGGAACTCCATCTGGTTCCTCGGCGAATTCCACCTCCTCCATAAACCTATCTTCATCCGAATCACTGCCAATGGTTCCGGTGGAGAGGCCTATAATGGCTCAAGTGCCCCATTTCCTTGATAACATACCCTCCATAGTAAGCACTAATACACTTAGGGATATCCGCGTCACCTTTCCTATCTCCGACCAGTTTTCTTTCACCAGTCCGGCGCCTGACGAGAGAGCCTCAGCGCCCCCCGCCGGCCACCTAACCTTCTACGTGGATCAATTCCATGCAGGGCTGAGCCTGCCGGTTCACCCTTTCATATTGGCCGTATCC
>BMAC01000329.1:333602-344451 GCA_014905375.1 Phtheirospermum japonicum | reverse complement strand
ATGGGCAGCCGCCTTTAGCCAATTCTGGCTCTTTTTCGCGCGCCAAACTCAAATTTGGTTTCCCGCCTTTTTCAAGCCCTCTGCGCTTCAAATCGGAGTGATTTCCCGCCCCAGCGTGTCAAGCCAGAACGATTTCTCGCCCTTTCTTCTCCTATATAATGGCGCCCTCGCCAACTTCTTTTCCATCCATAATGGCGTCTTCGTCATCTTCCAACGTCTTTTCCCATGAGGAGCATGTCCGCCTACTCCAGAAGAAAGGTCATCTGAAAGCAGAAATTGCCAGATTGCAGGATCAGCTGCAAGACCTTACGGAGAAATTGGCTGAGAAGAAATTGGAATTTCTTAATGAACGACGATGCCTCGAACAGATCATTGCTGGCTTTAAAAGGGAGAACGCGGAGCTGCACGTTGATTGGGACATCGCGGTGGAGGTGTCAGACCGATTTCGTGTTCGGCTTTTGGAATACGAGGACGAGATTAAGCGGCTCCGTCAGCTTCTCGATTCTACACCCCCATCCTAAGGCTGTGTTTTCGCCTTTCTCCATGATTGTAATTTGTATCCCTATGACTGCAAACATTCTTGTGAGAATGTTTGCTTTTATATTTCCTGTGTGGAGTTCTTTTAATTAATAAACGCTTTCGTTAATAATCTGAATGTCTCATTGTTTTCTTCCTATTATGAACCATAATTTTAACTGTACTCAACCTACACAAACATAAAGTCACTACAATTAAGTGTAAAATTTTCTTAGATTGGCAATGTTCCAAGCGCGAGGTAAAGCTGTGCCATCTAGCTCTTCCAGCCTGTACGCGCCACCAGGCAAGGTCTGGGTAACTCTTACCGGTCCTCGCCAAGACTCCTCTAACTTCCCTTTTGCTTGCCCCAGATCAGACCGTCGCAAGACCAGGTCTCCTACCTGGAACTGTCGCTTGGCCACAGTTTTATCATACGCCGCTTTTACCCTTCCTTTGATATGCTCCATTCGTATCGCAGCCTGCTCTCTTTTCTCCTCAATCAGATCTAAAGCATCCTGTCTTAACAGCTCATTCTGTTCTTCATTGAAATTCTGGATCCGATGAGTTTTAAGGCTGATCTCTGCGGGTACTACGGCATCCATACCATACACCAAGCTGAAAGGGGTTTCACCTGTACTTTCCTTCGGATTCGTTTGGTACGCCCATAGCACGGAGCTCAGCTCTTCCACCCATTTTCCCCCAGACCTGTCCAGCCGCGACTTGATTCCTTGAACTAAGATGCGATTAGTTATTTCAACTTGACCATTCGCTTGTGGGATATATACAGCCGTGAAATGTTGCTGAATGTTCATCTTGGCACACCAAGCCTTTATCTTGGCTCCTGTAAATTGGGTCCCATTATCTGAAACCATTATTCTTGGTATGCCAAAGCGACAAACCACATTTTTCCAAATGAAACTCATCATAGCTTCCTCTGTTATCCTAGCAAGGGCCTCAGCCTCCACCCATTTGCTGAAGGAGTCAATAGCCACAATCAAAAATCTTTTTTGAGCTGGGGCCATCGGGAATGGGCCAACCAGGTCAATACCCCATTTTGCAAAGGGACAGGGGGAACTCATTACCATGAGCTCTTCCGCTGGTTGATGGATTAGCGGGGCCATTTTCTGGCACTTTTCACATTTCCTAACGAAGTCCTCAACTTCTTTTCTCAGGGAAGGCCAGAAATAACCAGCTCTTAATAATTTACCAACTAGAGCTCTGGCCCCCATATGATTACCACAATAACCCTCGTGTATCTCTCTCAACACCAACCCTCCTTTCGTTTGTGATAAGCACCTCAAAAGAGGCTGGCCAAATCCTCTCCTAAATAGCTCTCCCTTGATCAGGCAGAATCTAGCAGACCTGCTCCGTATCCTTGCCGCCTCTCTTCTTTCCTCCGGCAAGACGTTCCTTTCAAGGTATCTCTTTATAGGTGAACACCAATCATCCTCCTCAGCAATCGTATAGATCTGCTCAATTCCAAACTCCTCCTCTGCCTGTAACAAGGTGATCGTGCTCATAACAATCCGAGGCTGAACTTGCTATTTTGGCTAAAAAGTCCGCACGGCCATTTTCCTCTCTGGGAATTTGGACAACCGTTAACTCTTTCATACCCTTGGCTAGCCCCCTGAATTTAGTCAAGTATCTCTGCATGTGTTCATCTCTCGTCTCAAAATCTCCGTTGATTTGTTTGCACACAAGTTGAGAATCAACCCTGGCACATACGTGATCCACGCCCAGGTCTTTCGCCATCTGGACACCTCTTAACAGGGCTTCATACTCCGTCGCATTATTAGAGAGAGTTGCATTTAAACGAATAGCAAACTCGGTAGATACCCCCTCTGGATTAATCAGGATAATTCCCGCTCCGCAGCCCTGATTGCAGACAGAGCCATCCGTGAAGATCGTCCATCTTTCTAGTTCTTCGGGAAGACCAGTCATTTCTTGCATGAYATCTGCTAYGGCCTGAGCTTTAATCGCTGTRCTGGCTTCAAAGCTAATATCGAATTCGCTGAGCTCGATTATCCATCTGACCAGTCGTCCTGATGCCTTCGGCTTATCCATGATTGTTTTTAAAGGCAAATTCGTTCGCACAATTATACCATGCGACAGGAAATATGGATGTAATTTCCTGGCTGTTCCCACAAGGGCCAGCACTGCTCGTTCTACCTCTACATACCTTGCTTCGGCATCGTGTAAGACCTTGCTCCAGTAATAGACTGGCTTCTGAATCTTCCCTTCCTCTCGTAATAAGACAGAGCTGACTGCCTGCTGCCCTACCGATAAGTACAGAATGAGGGGTTCTCCTTGGATAGGTTTTGTTAGCAAGGTCATACTAGCCAAATGCTCCTTTAATGCGACAAATGCCTCCTCACACTCGTCACTCCACTGAAATTTTGTTTTCTTCCTTAATGCTTGAAAGAATGGCAAGCTCCATTCTGCAGACCTGGACAAGAATCTACTTAACGCATTGATGCGCCCCGCTAAACATTGCATCTCTTTCACATTCCTAGGCGCTCGCATGTCCATAATTGCTCTGACTTTCTCGGGATTTGCCTCGATACCCTTTTCCGTGACCATGTAGCCTAAGAATTTGCCAACTCTGGCACCAAAGGCGCACTTCTTAGGATTAAGCTTCATCCTGTATTGTCGTAGGGTATCAAAGGTTTCCCGCAGGTCTTCTACATGTGATGTTGCTTTCACGCTTTTGACCAACATATCGTCCACATAAACTTCCATATTCCTCCCAAGCTGATTTTTAAACATCTTATCAACCAAGCGCTGATAAGTAGCCCCTGCATTTTTCAAGCCGAAGGGCATCACGACATAGCAATACGTCCCRTTCGYGGTAATGAAACTGACCCGCTTCCAGTCATCCCTGGCCAGTCTGATTTGATGATATCCCTGAGACGCATCCATCATACTTAAGAGTTCACACCCAGCAGTGGAATCGACAAGCTGGTCGATCCTGGGTAAGGGATAGTGATCTTTRGGGCAAGCACGATTGAGATCTCTAAAMTRGATACACATGCGCCAGTCCTCCTGAGTTTTGGGGACCAAGACAGCGTTTGAAAGCCATTCAGGAAATTATATTTCCTGGATGTGTTTAGCTTTTAACAATTTCTCGACTTCGGCTTCTATGACAGCTTCCTTTTCAGGACCAAAATTACGTTTCTTTTGTTTTACTGGCTTGGCGTCTGAGCTGATGTTGAGGTGATGTTCTGCTACTTCCGGATCGATTCCTACCAGATCTTCTGGAGACCAGGCAAACACATCCGCGCTACTCCTTAATAGTGCGACTAGCTCTGTCAGGGTTTCCGGACTGAGAGTTGTTCCTACRRGAAAGACCCGGCTRTCATCCCCCGGGACTACTTCAACCATCATCAGACCTTRRTCTCTATTGGCCAGATCTGTCTTTGGCGARTRTACCTTTGCCCTTTTGCTCTGGCGTTCTTCCTCCTCGTTTCTCCTCACACTTTCTATATAAGTCCGTCGTGAAGCATACTGGTCACCCCTGACCTCTCCTGCTCCGTCCTCCGTTGGAAATTTCATCTTCATTTGGAAGACGGATATAACGGCTTGAAATTGGCTCAAAGATGGTCGTCCCAGCATGACATTATAAGAAGAAGGTGCATCCACCACCAAGAAACGCACTGTTTTCGTCACCCTYTATGGCTCTTCTCCTAACGTCACGAGGAGTCTTACCGCTCCTAAGGGTTTTAGTGCTCCTCCTGCAAACCCCACTAAGGAGGTGGTGACCTCTTCCATCTCAACATCCAACTTCAACTGCCTAAAGCAGTCATAGAACAAAATATCAGCAGAGCTTCTGGTGTCTATGAAAATCCTATGGACATTATAATTGGCAATAGTTGCGGTTATAACCAAAGCATCCATATGAGGAGCTAAAATACCATCGCCATCCTCTGACCCAAAGCAGATGTTGGGGGTAGAAGTCATTTGTCCTACGTCACGTGATTTTCGAACCAGGTCTTTTACAGCCCTAACATAATTGTGTTGTGTCCGCTTAGAGTGCTCCTCAAATTCTCCTCCGATAATCATCTGGATCTCCCCATGAATGACCTGGGTCTGATCAGGTCTTTTCACCTCAGTACGCGCCCTATCTTGGCTGCTCCTATTTGTCAAAGTCCTATCATAATTCTTCTTACCAGATCTAGCTTCCTCCCTCCTTGTCCGAATATACTCTTTCAGATGCCCCGCCTGGACCATTCTCTCCAATTCGTCTTTCAAATGCGTGCATTCATCTGTGTTATGCCCGTATTCATTATGGAAACGACAAAAGCGATCCGTCCTTTCTTTTCTTGGCCTCTGTGAATAAGTTTTGGGCCACTTGAGCTCTGGATGACGCTCTATTGCTTGCAGAATTTCACCCGGAGGTGTTACCAGAGGAGTGTATTTATCAAATCGAGATCTACCCATGGACAGCTCTTGTCTGGGCTTTTTTGCCGCTACCCTGTCATCCCTGTCGTACTTCTCTCTCCTCTTCTCCCCTTCATCCTTGAGTTTCAAAGCTTCTTCCAGATGGATATACTTTTCTGCTCTTTCCAAGAGCTCTCCAAATTTCAGAGCTGGCTTTACCACTAGTGACTGAAAGAAATCCCCTCGTCTCAAACCTTGCGCCAGAGCATTTATCAACAGCTCTTCAGACGCAGAAGGCACCTCCAATTTAGAAGTTGTAAACCTATTGATATAAGCACGGAGGCTCTCGCTCTCCTTTTGTTTGAGACTAAAAAGTTCCAACGACATTTTCTGGTATTTCCTGCAGCTCGTGAACTGGTGTAAAAAGGCTGAGCTGAACTCATCGAAATTGTTGATAGACCTCGGTGGCAGTTGACTAAACCAGAGCTGCGCTGATTTAGTAAAGGTCATCGGGAAGACCCGACACATGACAGCGTCCGAGAATTTATGCAGGGCCGCTGCAATCTCAAAGCGACTAAGGTGGTCCCACGGGTCCGTGGTTCCATTGTATTCAAAGCCGAGGGAGCGGTATGAAGKTGGCACATCATCTCGCATGACCTCCTCAGTAAATGGTGTGCCCCTCCTTGCCGGGGTCATTTCACCCGTCACCATTTTCCTCTTAAACTCTCTTACTTCCTTCTGCAGACTCTGCATCTGCTCAGCCAGATCTGGATTAGTTTGACCTAAAGTTTCGCTATCAGAAGTGGAGAAGTGCTCTTCCCTATCACGCAGGGGAGCCTTATCTGCCTGCTGCCCCCGTGATGGCTCCATTCCCGCCATCGGAACAGCCTGCACTGGTGGTGTGTTGGATGGCGGCGGCGTCATCTCCGCGAACTTCTTCTCTACTGTCGTTTCCACGGCCTTGCCTATCAACTCCGAGAGTTGCAGAAGGAAGGATTCATTGAATGAACCACCCGTAGCTGGCCCAGATTTACTGAGCGGGGACGGCGTAGTGCCTGGCACGGCTCCTATTGAAGGTGCTGTCTCTCCTAGCCTCGTCGCTGCCGTATCTGTCGATCTTGGCATCCCCCACGGCACGGCGGAACTAGGAGTTCCACCAAGCTCCCCCACCAAATTCCGTCGTAAACCGTCTGAAGCCATAAACAAAGAATCTCACGTCTTAGCTTGATCGCTATTCCCACAGACGGCGCCAATTGATTCGGCCTAGAAAAGAGCCAACGTCCAAAGTGATGCCTAAGACCTGGAACACTTTCCCGACCTGCACCACAAAATGAGTTAGAAAGGACCACCGGTGGTTTTCCGGTGGAAACCTCTCTGATACTTAAGTCAGTGAGCGTTTGAGGTATTTTTCAGGAAAGGAAGAAGGAATGCACAAAAAATGACATACCTCTCTCAGCCTTGGGGCCGAGATATTTATAGCTTTCCTTAGCGGGGACCCCAGRCGGGATCTAAGGAACACATGGCGTGAATTAAGGGCCGTTACCCAACAAATTCTGACAAGTGGTCCCACTTGTCTCTTTGTTGGGAATTTGAGAGGCAGCTCTCTCTTTCTTTCCAGATCTTCCTCTAGCCCACAATACTTAGTCTTCTTTTTCCTCTCGCTTCTGCTGTTTTAATAAGCCAGCCCTTACTAATACTGAGGAAGAGCTGTATGGACCTAATCAGTCCTCTGGKCCAGGTCAYGCTAATCCCCACCTCCAGGGCTCCAATCGGAGATACCCTCAGGACCTTCAGCGCTCTTGGCCAGGACCGAGTCAGGGGTTTGAAAGGAATCGTCCCTCCCATGTCTCGTTTTGCCCAGTGGGCTTAACTATATCTTTCATAGGGACAAACCTAGTCTATCCTTCTCTTAATTTCGGGTCAGAGCTACCCCAACCCAGGTCTGGCGTATATTCTGCCCTATCAGTTGTGATCTTTCTGTCAGTGTTAGCACATCATAAGAAAAACCGCGTACTAAAGTTTAATTTCTTACGGTCTAGACATACTATCAGCATTACTTTCAACCGCGTCCTTGATGCGGTCCTTAGATTGCATACTGTTCTTGCACCTGAACTAAGGCTGATGGACGAGTTGTGCACAGACAAAACATGGAAGTGGTTTAAGGTGAGACTCCTGAATAAAAAATATGTTGTGAATTGATTTCGCGATTACTTTTATTTGCTATCGTTATTTTAGCTTATTATTTAAAACAACGACCATCTGACCAGAAAAGATTTCCTATCTCGTAGGGTTGTTTGGGATCCTTGGATGGAACCTATATTCCGGTACGTGTCCCATTGACCATACAGCCGCGTTACATAACACGCAAAGGAGGAGTAGCCGTGAACGTGCTCGGCGTATGTGATCAAGATATGCGATTTACTTACGTACTAAGTGGTTGGGAGGGGTCAGCAGCGGATAGTCGGGTGTTGCATGATGCAATTTGTAGGCCAAATGGATTGAGGGTCCCTTCCGGTATGGCCAACCTTCTAAGTCTACTTCAATTAGACGGTAATGTAATTCACTAATGAGTGCTTTTCCAGGAAATTACTATATGTGTGACTGTGGGTATGCCAACGGTCCGGGTTTTCTGGCCCCGTATCGAGGGGTAAGATATCATTTGAAAGAGTGGCCGAATGATGCTTCTGGTCCGCAAGACTACAAAGAGTTATTCAATTTAAGGCACGCGAGAGCACGAAATGTGATTGAACGTACTTTTGGTCTGTTGAAACAAAGGTGGGCGATTTTACACAGCAGCGCTTTCTACCCTATACACACGTAAAACCGTATCATCATGGCATGCTGTATCTTACAAAATTTTATTCGGTCGGCGATGGAAGTATACCCGTTGGAGTCAGAGGATCCCGATGCCGCCGATGAATTGGTTCAAGAGCAGCAGATTGAGTTCGTTGATCAGGTTCAACCCACCGAAGAGTGGAAAAATTGGAGGGATGAGTTGGCTATGAATATGTACAATGAGTGGAGAGGAGCACGAGTGTAGTTAGATAAAAATGATGGGGAATTTTATTGTCGTAGCGGAATTTATTTCCTTATTTAAACTGCCACTCTTTCGTTAGATTGTTTCGAATTAAATTCTGAATCCATGGTTATTTGGAACGTAGGACAATGAATAACTATTGTATGTTACGAATGTTAACTACTCGCATAATTTCATTAACTTATGTGTGACGCATTTTTGATTTTTGGTTATGAGGTTCACCTGAAAACTTGGCGCATGTCTCCTGAATACATATTTACTGATAAGTAATCAGATCTCCACCTGGAATTTGTAGGTGTTTATGGATTCCTTCGCTAGCATTGGAAAGTCGAACCCGGTCAGGTCCACGAGACGTGTGTGGACCTCCACCGAGGAGAAGGTGCTTGCAAATGCTTTGAAGGACCTCGTGGTGCGTGGGTGGAAATGTGAAAATGGGTTTCGGAGTGGTTATACTCATATACTCGAGCAAACCATGGACCGGGTGTTTTCGGGCACAGACATTAGAGCGGAGCCGCACATAAGCTCGAAAATTCACGTGTGGAAGAAGCACTACGGCTCGCTTACGATGATACTCAGTCGTTCGGGCTTCTCTTAGAATAACACAAGAAACACCGTGGGGGTGAAGGATGATGCCCACTGGAATCAGTACCTCAAGGTTTGGTTCTTTTTTGCAATTACACCGATTTATTGATTGAATGGGAAATGCAGTGACCACTTAAGATGGTTAGAATTTAGTAATTACGAACCCTTGTAGATGTAGCTTGTTGTGCACGTCCACTTTACTCACCACTTTCCTAATTTCATGTCTACTACAACGGTGATGCAGGAGGACGCCAATGCGAAAAATATGCGATTCAAATCGTGGCCGTTGTACAGTGACTGGTGTGAGGTTTTTGGCAAGGACCGGGCGACCGGCGAATACGCGCAGGCATTCCACCAGTTCATGTAACAGGTTATCGTGTTATCTTTATTCCACCAGTTCATGTAATAGGCGTTTCCAAGTTTCCGTTTGGGTTCTAATCAAAGGATTGCCTGCCGGAATTAATATTGTGTTCATTTATCCACTGCATATTTTACATTATTCGTTTTTGTCAACAAATAGAGAAGCTCAAGTGATAGTAAAAAAATATACAGTGACTGGTGTGAATAGGTTCACGACATTTGTAGTTGGGTGATGCCCCGACTATTTAGTTGGCAGATGTAATGTACCTGTAAACTGGTCGAAATAGACGCGTAACAAGTAAATAAAAAAATAGAAAAAAAAGTTTTTAAACCAGAAAATAAGAGAAAGATATGATAACATTTGCAAAATAAAAAACAAAGCCAACAGTGAAATTATAAAAAGGACTTGAGCAGTCTTTTTACCCCCATGCATGGATAATATCTATAACAAAATGTCCATGCGCACAAATGCCTTAGGAACGATACAACAAACAAGCACTACAGTTTATTTTAAAACAACCAAAAAATAGACACAAATGAGAAGTACATCCGACGTACTCAGCAACGGGTGACGACCTAACTTCAAATTACGTTCGATCCCTTGCATGGTGATGGCTTGTAACACCGCGGTGGTCGGGGGAGGGGGGCGGGTGACCTCGTACCAGAAACGCAGGAGCTTGACTCATGCTCCAATGAGGCAACTGGCTGGTTCACCGAACTTTCGGATGTGTAACTGGAGCCACCGACGAGTTGGTCACACAGAAGACGCAAGGAACGTGCTCCACTTGAAGAGTACTGGAAAACGTTGTTTGGCATTGCCGGAGGAACGGTCGTAGGGTTTGGGGGCAGAGCTGCGACGCGAGATGATTGGACTTGAGAGCTGAGGTCGATAACGACGTCGTTTGAGTGTGGCCGTGATTCGTACAATCCATCGAACACGGTACGTAGGTCATCCCAGCAGGGGTCCCCATGCTCTTGGTAGGCAATGCAGAATGGTTCCTTCTATACATCAAGAAAAAAATGTGATGATCTTGGTGTGAGGTTAAGTCCTATGTCCAACGTATAATAAGTACATACAAATATGATGAATAAACCACGTAAATAAGATAGGTTGCCAATGTTCAAACCTCAAACATGTCTTCCCACACCTCGTACGGTGCACATATCAGGCCGGTCTCCTCGCAGCGCTTCACATGGCGTTGACGGAGCATCCATCGAAACACTCGATACCGGTTTTGGATAACTGCGAGCCGGTCGACGCAGAAGCCATAGCTGAAGTCCGTCCCAAATTCGATATTTAGAATGTCTGCACAGAACTGTATGGACGTTGTGTTTCCACATCCGGGCTTGAACAAGCCTAGGTTGCGTTGGTCAACCAACAGGTTTATGAAAAACTTGTCGACTTCCTCAGTCCAACGAGCGGTGTAAAAATACTCAGACTGATGCACCAGGTAAATTGGATAGCCGTTAGACATAGTAGTTTTTTGGACACAGGTGTTTTCAAGAATTACAATGGAAAAGGGTGCTTTACTTATCACGTGAAGTACGGCTGTATGTTTGGCAATGTATTGCTTTTATGGAGGAGTAAAAGTTGCCTTTTTTGGTCCTAGCCCCAAAAACGAATCACGTGCGTCTCCGGAGCATCCACATGGAATATATTCTGATACCCAACTTATTTTCAAATGAAATCTTGAATGCAAATCTTACAGGGAATATATTCTTGAAAAGAAAGCGCCATGCACATATCACACTAAATGGGGGGGGGGGGGGGGGGGGGGGGGGGATGGTGGGGTGGACAATACAAATCTGACTACAACCATCTACTTTCAACATCCCAATGACCGCATGGCATGAAGCAGTGCATAATTACCCCCACAAAAGGACAAAATGCCACACAATTCCCACCATAAATCAGATGAAGTTTAATCACAATAAATATAGATCTCAAATTGCTACAGTAACCATGAGTTATTTGGT
>BMAC01000329.1:318645-331106 GCA_014905375.1 Phtheirospermum japonicum | reverse complement strand
CTATAGTAAATGACTACTAATGAAATAAAGACGAATACACAAGTACGTTATTTGGAAGTCCCACATAACTAGTACTACAGCAATTTGGGAGCTTACGTGCTCGACAACATTAACAAAGAAGCACGTACAACTCAACAAATAAATTACAAAAGTATTAACTGCTCGAAAGGAGTATCTTGTTATTTCAGTACATACAACAAACAACGTGCCTACGACGCCTTCCTTAAACCGCCACACCGCCCCACCAGGAATGGCAATGTAACTTGCAAAACCCGAACCTGTTTATTATTCTGAAATTGTTTGATGTTGATTTCAGTGTTGGTTAACATTGAAAACAACATCGTCTACTGATACTTATTTTCAAAACCATAGACCTTCAAATTCTACAATTGGCATCTAGAGCGGGTTACTTAACCTTTTAAGTACTGATCCTTATTTGTCTAGGTACTATGGATACTCTGAGGAAGAAGAGCTTGATTGCTACAGAGTATATTGAAGATGACGATGAGGTTGATGAATCTCTTGACGAGTACGAGAAGCTGAGCATTGAGTATGAACAATTATATGCTAGTTGGGGAAAATAAGTACTCAAAGTCAAGGATCTTAGAATCGAGATGGACAAATTGACTAAGGAAAAGGATGATCAACTTAATATAATTATCCGATTGGAGTCATTCCTCACCAAAAAGGATGATGAGCTAGAATGAGTAAAGACCGAATTAAAGAAGGTCCAAGAAACCCTCACAAACCTCAACAAGGGCAAGGCCAAGCTGGATGAAATTATGGAATCGAGTATCCTGGATTCTTCGAAACACGGGATTGGATACAAGCATGTTCAAAAGACAATTTCAAGTCAAAAGGTGAAGTCGACCAAACGCCACAAAAGGAGAAGATGACAATACGTGTGTCATCGCTGTGGTGAACCAGGTCACATACGAACATACTGCTGGAAGCTTGTTGGCAAGCAAACTCATTTTAAAAGGTCGAAGCTGACTGCTGAACCCAATGTTGGTTTCCTGAAAACCAACACCAAAACCAACACCAGGTTCAAAAAGGTTTGTGTCAAGAAAAATGATATCAAGTGCAACATGATTTGTACCTCTTTGAAATCCCACGTCCTTGGAGCCTGGTACTTCGACAGTGGATGCTCTAAGCACATGACCGACTCGGAAGATCTCCTCTCGAATATTGTCAAGTTTCAAGGAGGAAAGATTAAGTATGGTGGCGGTGCAAATGACCAAATCATTGGTCAAGGAACCCTTCATGTACCTAGTATTGCAAAGCTTGAGAACGTGTTATTGGTTAAAGGTTTAACGGCGAACTTGATAAGTATTAGCCAACTATGCGATGGTGGTTTCAATGTCAAGTTCACTCATGAAAGGTGTGAAGTTTAAGACGAAGGCAATGCATGTATTCTCATTAGTTAGGGGACCTCAGATAATTACTATCAAATCAATGGTGATGTGTTCTTCTAGCTGTCTTAATTGAGTGATGCCGAGGTGTGGCATTAAAAGCTCGGACATGTCAATTACAAGATGATGGAGAGATTGGTCAAGAAGGATGCTGTGATCGGACTACCTAAGCTCAACACTAAAACTGTTCCTGTTTGCGAGGCGTGCCAGAAAGGAAAGTAGGTCAGGGTGCCATATCCAGTAGTACAAAGTCTTACTACCTCATATTATTTCGAACTCCTTCATATGGACTTTTTGGGACCACTTGAAGTTGAGAGACTTGGTGGTAAAAGGTATGTTCTTGTGATAGTAGATGATTTTTCTCGTTTTACTTGGGTAGAATTTTTAAAAGAAAAATTTGAGGCTTTCGATCATTTAAAAAACTTGCAAAAAGGTTGTGTGTGCAATTTGGTGTGAATATTGGTAGGATTAGGTCTAATCATGGAAAATAATTTGAGAATGCATCCTTTTCAAAATATTGTTCCAAAGTTGGTATAACTCATGAGTTTTCTTCACCCATCGCCCCCCAATAAAATAAGATAGTCGAACGCAAAAATAGATCTCTCATAAAAATGACTAGGACTATGCTTATTTCAAACGGGGTTGCTAAACATTTTTGGGCAGAAGCAATGAATACTGCATGCCATATAATTAATAGGGTGTATTTTTGACCAGGGTCTTGTGTTACTCCCTATGAATTATTGATGGACAAAAAGCCAAACTTGAGTTATTTTCATATTTTTGGGTGCATTTGTTATATGCTAAATGAAAGAAATCATCTTGCAAAACTTGACTCAAAGAGTGATAAATGTGTTTTCATGGGATACTCTCGGAATAATCATGCATATAGATTGTTTAATCTTAGAACGCTTTGCATGATTGAGTCGGTTAACGTCATGTTTGATGATTTGATGAGTGGTTTTAAACCTGCTGAGGATGATGATCTGGTTTATGATCAAAATCCTCAAGATAATGTCACGGTTGGTGTAGATGAAAGTGCAGGTGTTAAAACTGGAGAAACGAGTGATGTTGGTATCGGTGTTGGTTCTGTGAACACAACATCAAACCCAACACCTACTCAAACTGCTCCAGAATCAGATTCTGATCCAAGTGTGGAAGATTCAGCTGAACCCATTGACTTACATCAGAGAAATATTCCCTCAAGAATTCAGAAGAATCATCCTATGAGCCAAATCATTGGAGATCTCGATGAAAGAACTACAAGAAAGCGACAAATAAATTTCAAAGAGATGGTAAGATTTATTTGCTTGTTTACTAATTGTTCTAAAACTCGATAATCTTTGTCTCTTTCCAAAACAGAGCCCAAGCGAGTAGAGGATGCTCTTAAAGCCGTGTATATTGCATCTAGAAGTGCTTGTACACAGTTATTGTAGATGAACCAAATGATAGAGGACCACGGTCTATATAGAAGAACATTGACTGTGCTCTGTGATAATTTCAGTGCCATTGATATCTCGAAATATCCAGTTCAACATTCTCGAATCAAACACATTGACATAAGGTACCACTTTATTCGAGACTTGGTTGAGAGGAAGATAGTTATCCTTGAGCATATAGGGACAGACAATCAGCTTGCTGACATCTTCACAAAGGCATTAGATTTTGAGACCTTCTCTCGTTTGAGAAGAGATCTCGGTATGTGCATTGTCTGAGCCAATGTTGGTTTGTGATGTTGTGACACACCATATCAACATCAGTCACAACATATGTATAATTTTTCATGCATTTTTATTTTTCTTTTCATACATAATCCAAATGCATTGAGTCTGGTTGAAAGTGCGATAAGGTCTAGTGTTGCAATAAAAGTGATGACAAAAAGACTAATCTCTTCAATTAGGTGATTGTGGAGCTTGCCCGCAGAAACTGATTTTCTCCCAGGTCCAAAAACAAGAGGTGTTAACATCAATTGCTGAAGATAAGCTATTTCTCTTCAAATGTCTAAAAAGATGAAGAAAATCTGGATACAAATTGATCCAATCTTTAAATCTCACCTTCTTGAGTGATTTTGACGTTGTCATTAACTTGGGTTAAGGGGTAAGTTTCCATTGACTTCACCTAAGTCAATGTTGGTTATAATGTCATCAGTCATGAAAAGCAACACAGATTAAGTCACTAAAACCATAATGTGATTTTTTAACCTTTTTAGGTCATCTTTTTAGGCATCAATTAGGACATTCATACTTTGAGAAGATGCCTCCTTGCTGTGCGTTCTCTTGTTTGTGTTCGTGTCTATCTTGAATTCTCTTAATCTTATTTTGAATCTTGCTAACCGCGTGTTTCAGTGGAGTTGTAATTGGACGGTTGGACAGGTAATAAAGATATTGATTTGGTGAGTGAAAAATCACTTTGCAAAGGCTTTGTTCAACTATGGTGATGGTTTATAAAAATCTAGCTCTATCTCGATTTTAATTTGTAGTTGGGATTTATGATTTTTATTCTCCAATTAAGAGATAGTGGGTTATTTAAGCATAGAGATCGTGTGTCTTATTTTGAGAAAGAAAATATTGGGTTTTAAAATTGGTAGTGGGGGGTTATTTTTTCAGTTTATTCTTTATTTACCCGTTTCCTTCCCTACTCCGATCATCTTTACCCAAATTGACAAGTTAAGGCTTTTTACTTTTCCTTTCTCTCAATTTTACTGCCTATGGCACTCGATTTTGTGTTTGTGGTTGTTTCCAATTCTCTTGCAGAATGTCGAATTCACCATCACCCAGCAAAGCTCCGGAAACAGGCTATGCGTCTAGATAATAAGAAAATTCCACCCAAAGAGAGAAAAGAAGAAGTCCAAAGCTGCCGTGTCAGCCCATGTTGGTTCTGGTGTTGTGTCACTGAAACCAACATCCCCTGCAGACAATCCTGCCTCTTCTCCAAGCTTCGATTCGGACAATGTTCCATCTGCCAGTGCACCGATGTCAACATTTGCCTCCGACCACTTTGCTAGCTCTAATGAGGCTCCGTCTCAAGCCTTCGAGATTGAAGACTTGGGACCAATCTCCACGAGGTTCTTGACTAGTGAAGGTGAAGAGCTGTTCTTGGGATTTCAAAATCGAGGCATGATTGCTGAGCGTCAAATTCCCATTGATGTTTTCGTGAAGCAGAATATAATTGCCTTCTTTAGGCACCCAGGCGCCTCTTCGAGATGGTGTCATGTCTGGTGTTGGTTCTGGTATTTCCAACATCAGTACCAACATGGTTCATTTTTCTGCTCCGTTTGTCCGAGCCCAGATTACTTTGTTAGATAACCAGGTTGCACAACACCAGGCGCTTCGGGACTCATTTGTTGAAGTCATTTTGCTTTCAGAACAAAAAGGGGGAGAAGAATGTAGAAGACGTTACTGTGAATGTGATTCATTTTTGTTTGTTTTAAACAATGGTTACTTCATTTAGGGGGAGTTTCTAATGTAGGGGGAGTTTCTAATTCAGGGGGAGTTTTTACTCTTTTGGTCATTTTCATGCGTCTTGGGTATTTTGTCCAGAAAGGCAAAAGTAGGAGATTGTTGAGGATTTTATTCTTGGGAATAATTCCTTATTTAGTTGTTTGCCTTTCTTGGGTCCAAAATATATTAAGGAACTAGAATTAGGACTCTAGATTTGTTTTCTAGATTGTGTCTAAGATTTTATTTAGTTTCCTAGATTTTGTTTAAGACTTGTTTAACTTATCTACCAAGTTTAGGACAAAGGACCCTTGTCTATTTAAGACAAGACAAAGCCAAGAGAAGAGGACACCTTTGATAATCTTGACACACGGTTTTTTGAGAAGGACGCGGCAAGAGGAAGACGACGCAAGCAAAGAAGAACACGAGCAAGTAAAAGACTAGTGGTAACGATCCAAATCAAGGAGATCTTCGAAGTTGTGTAACCAATGGAGAAGATCATCACAAGCTTTGCCACAAGACTTGAAGCCACGATTTTAATCACGGGATCTTTGGAGTTGCGTAACCAACAAAGAAGATCATCATCCTTCAAGGCGACAAGTATTTTAGTATCATAGTTTTTGATACCGTAGTTTTCATATATTACTTTGAATCTTTTGTATTGATTGTGAACAAGATAAGTAATATAGTTTTCGGGTTTGTACACCCAAGTTCACAAGTATCTTTTACTTGTGAACTGATTTTAAATTGCTGTGTTAGATTTTTAATATTTATTCCGCTGCACGTTTTTAAACTCTGTGTGATGTTGGTTTCGATGTTGTTAACATCGTTCTCAACATCTGTTTTCTAAAACTGCTGTTTATTATTCTGAAACTTTTTTGATGTTGATTTCAGTGTTGGTTAACATTGAAAATAACATCGTCTACTGATACTTATTTTCAAAATCATAGACCTTCAAATTCTACAAAGCACGTGGGTTTTTTGGCTCAATGATCTCTTCGAGATTTTAGCTTGTTGATATTCGGACAACAACGACTTACAGATCTACGACCTACATGAAATTGACGGAGGTTTTGAAGTTTGAATCACCTTTACAAAGGCACTTAAACTTGACGATTGTGTGAACTTTCGAGTGGTGGTTCACATAGTGGAACTTCTAGTTTTTTGAATTATACAGTGTGAGTATATAATGTGACAAATTATTAATAGATATAGAGTGTTGAGAATTAAGTTATATAAATGATAATTTATATAATTATGATTGTTGCTCACATTACAATTTATTAGCTGGAATATAATGTTATAATTTTATTACATCTCATTTCAAGCATAATTCAGATATGTTGATTTAAGATTACATGATTTTAATAATTTTATTATTAGTTATGATAATTTTATCATTTGTTGGGACATTTGAAAAAATACGAAAACATAACTGTTTTGGCTACAAAATATAGAGTTGACAGCCATTAAAAATACGGTAATATTAAAAAAAATAAAAACTCTCGGAACTGATGATCATTGAAAATAAATTTGATATCTAGTCGTGGATGTAATAATATTGTTACTGTATATCGTAATCTTAATATTGTTTGTGATAATATCTAAAAAGTTATTGGATGCAATAATTTTATTATTATTATTGATTATGGTCATTTTTTTGAATCGTTATGGTAATATATTTTTGACAAAATTATCCAAAAACTAGGTCAAAAAAGTTGGCATCAAAAAGGTATAAAACTCGTACCTAATAGACAAAAATGTGAATTGTAATGAATAAAAATATCTTATAGTTTTTACTTATTGGTCAAATCCCATAACCCAAATGGATTTGTACCCATCGTCATCGTATGATGTTGAAATGAATTCGCACATTCACACTCTCCACGTATACTGACATGGAAGAAAATGAATTCCATATTAACTTAATCACAACACGTTAATTATTTACGGCACTATTAGACATGACTTTCATACTAATCGTACACTCATCATTAATTTTGTACTAATTGTACAACTGGACATGAATTCCATACTACTCATCGCTCGCCTGGCCAATTGCGAGAAAATCAGAAATGGGTTGCAATTCTAACTATTGTGTTAGTTACAATGAAATTTGGGGTTCATGTTCATATTATTGGGAAGTTCTACAATTCCCCTCACTTTACCATACTCATATATTTTTAACTGTTTGATCATTTCAATTTTTATGTAGTGAAATGATCTATAAAATGCACGGGTATAGTAGAATTTTCCCATATTATAATAGATATAAATCGTTAGGTAATTAATATTTATCTCGTAACTACTCAATTTTGTAAAATAATCGATAAGAATATTAACATAATTTATTATTGATTATTTTTTGTTAGTTAATAATTTATATTTAGATGGTGAATTTATTGAACAAGCAATATCCAAAAAGAATAGTCATTATCTTTAAAAAAAATCACAAATTCTTTGACTTGCTAATTTGCAAAATTTATTCTATTTAATTGTGCATATCCGCCCTATTATACTAATTAAAAGTACATCTGAATCCTACGCTTCCACGTGACTCTCTTAAAATTAATATTTTTGTATGTGTATGTGTAATATTTATTTATTTTTCTTTATATTTACTGCTCCGTCCTATTTTCTTGTCGGTCCCTCACTTTCTCTCTCCTCTATTGTTTTCTATCACAATTTTTATTTATTTAAAATCTCTCCCATATTGTATCACAATTTTTATTTATTTAAAATCTCTCCCATATTGTTTTCTATCACAATTTTTATTTATTTAAAATCTTAACTTGGTCTTTTTTCTTTGTTGCCTATTGTTTTCTATCACATTTTTTATTTATTTAAAATTTTAACTTGCCCAATCAGGTCTGTTTTCTTGTTGCCCATTTATTATAACTGTGTTTAAGTAATTTTTTACACAAATTTCTTGTAATTTATATTATGTTATTGGCCTGTTTTGATCGGAGTTTCCATAGGAAATAATTTTATTTTATATATAAATAGAAACTATCCACCTATAAACTAATTCTTTGATACATGTTTTTCATTTATATTATTTGATCTAACGATGATGATCAATTTGTCAACTTGTTTCTAGATATTCATACAAAAATTTAACATTTTATTATATATTATCATAAACTTCTATATTATTTTTTGTTTTCTATTGTATTTTATAAATTGTAATTTTTTACTGATATTCTTATACTTTATTTGTTAATATTACATATTAAGTTATATTTCCAAAAAAAATAATTATTTTATATTAAAAATAACTCACAAGAAATATATAATTATTTTTTAATATTAAAATAATCTGTTTAAA
Organism: Phtheirospermum japonicum; assembly: GCA_014905375.1. Taxonomy (NCBI): domain Eukaryota; kingdom Viridiplantae; phylum Streptophyta; class Magnoliopsida; order Lamiales; family Orobanchaceae; genus Phtheirospermum; species Phtheirospermum japonicum. The sequence continues at coordinate 322,932 of BMAC01000329.1, read as the reverse complement.
TAGCACACGCAATATACAACGCTATTTACACTACGCAAAGTTGGGATCAAAACGCAACCCGCGTTGCTTGATACGCGTTTTAAAACACTGGTTTTTACCTATACTAATATCTATCTTCTTCATCCTTCTTAAAAATCTTCCCTTATCATTCTTCTCTTCATTCTTGAATGTCCCCACAAACAGATTTGACATATGAACTTTGATTTTGATTTCTAATTATAATAATCCATGATCGATTTATGTGTATGGTTGAACTGAGATATCAACTGGAGTTTTATAAGCTATCGAAAATGAGTTGTAATGATTATTCAACCTTTCGCATAGGCAAATGGTACTCTTTCTCATTATTGGTATTTTATTTTTTACTCATGAATTAGAAATGAAATAAACTTTCGATTCTTTTTTATATAAATTATTATTTTTTGCATGTGGTTTTTTGTTTTGACGAGATTTTCTAAAATCTTGAAAATGCACGATTGTTCTGTGTAATTTATAGTTTATTCCATAGACCTTAAATAATTGTTCAATTGAAATTGATCTTTATTTTTAGAATTCATAATGGTCCGTAATTCAATTTTTAAAATTCTTCATCCTGCATTTGTCCTCATTATATCTTCCACCAGATTATAGTGCTTATTTAAATTCTTATCACATACCGATTTCTTATTTACAGATTAGTTACATAATTTTGAAGGTGGAGCATATATTATTTGATTTATTAATATTATTTACAAGATGAAAATGCAAAATATTTGAGATTTTTGGGATTATTTCAAAGGATCACAAATAGTATAATGATATGATATTACGGGATGCTCTATGTTTTCAACTTTGTTCTTTTTAAACTTATTTGAAATATGTGGGATTTCTTTATTATTTGCAAAATATGATTTTATTTTGAAAAAATTTGATGTATATTTTTATCAAATCTTACATATCCTCATCGTTATTTTTTATTAATATCTTTCAAATATAGTTTTAAGAAAAAGTTTATACTTCTCTATTTATTTTTATTTTTCACGATAAAGTATTTATCTTTTTGCAATATTATTTGGTGTAGTATTAAAAAGATATTTTATTACATTAACATTATACAAGTAAAACAGATAAATACTCAATTTCGTCTATATCACCAATTTTTAGAAATGATCAGCTTTATGCTTCAATATCAATAGTAAAAATAGAAAATGATTGAAAACACTTTATTGTGACAAAGATGATAGATATGTATAGAGTTAATAATTTATTTTAAATTTCTTTTTATCGTGAGTAAATTAAATAATATATTTTATTTATTATTATTATTCATTTTTAAACTTATGTATTCTTAACACTCAAATATATATATATATATTATATATATATATATATATATATATATATATATATATATATATATATATTCTATACTCGTGTGGTTCATACGGGTATTACGCTAGTAGATTACACTCTAAATATCGGCCTAGATGACCCTCCACCGCCTACGATTTTCTCTAGGTATTAGATTAGACGCCCGGGGAAAAAAAATGCTTATTACTTTTTATTTACCTTTTTTTTTTCAATTCGATGTTTGGTATGTTCATTTGTAAGCGAAAATGATATAAAAGTTTGAGAAATTAATCAATTTTATTATTAAAAGTTATAAATACTTAAACCTAATAATGTACGCATCGTGTTTTGATGAAAGTTCAAGAGAAGAACCTTTAAGAAATTAGTTGATTTTTTTGATGATAAGCTTATATCATGCACTATAATTATAATTTATTGTCATGTCGTTATGTCTTGATTTATTATTCAATATTAATGTCTAGATATTCGAAAAAAATATAATATTTACGTTTAATTCTAGGCCCCTAGGAGGTGGTTCACCGCCTAACGATTATTAAAACCATGATAATGAATAATAAATTAATTGCAAACACTTTTACGTGTAAATTAATGTTAAAAGTGACATTGATTTAGTGTATGTTTGATAATAACTTATTGAGAAAGCTCATAAGTTTCTTGTATGATAAAATTAACATTAAATAAGTTCATCACAAAAATTATTCTTGCACGGGAAGTCTGTATTTTTTTATAACATTGGATAAATTGTTCCAAGCCGACTTTTGCAATCCTCTTTGACAAAATGTTCCACCTATCCATTCTTTTTAAGTCAGCGTCTTGTAACAACAAATAAATATACATCATATTATCAAACAACCGAAATAAAGTCACACCAGAAAGCTTGCTTGGAGGGTTTATGAATGTTTGGATTTTGTTGATATGGGTATAAATTGGATTCAAGAAGGATCCAATGAAGTCCAAGTTTTAGAATTCACATTGGTTACTTTTAATAATTTCCAAATAAGATAATCTAATATTTGTAGGACGATCTAGTTAGTAAATTGTTGTCGTTAGATTGAAAATGTGTTACACCACCCAACGATTGGTTGATGAGGTGGTTATATTATAAAGAGGGGTGTTTCGACTAATTATGTACTTAAACTTTGAGAATTTAGAATTATAGCGAAATTAACATTAATAGGCATCTTAACATTCAATTTATCATGCAAACTTCGAGAATCGGAATGTGTGGGGAGGTGGTTGGTTATTAAAATTTTGTAATTAATAACTCACTTAACCATGGAGGATCCTAAAAAAAAAAATGATTCATTTCTCCGCCTTCGACTTCCACCTCTTCCCACATGGCGAAATTAAAATAAAACATATCATTTGAAACTTACACAACAAAAAAACTGGAAATTAGCAACGGACTTCCACCTCTTCCACACGGGCGGAAATTAAAAATAAACATATCATTTGAAACTCACAACAGAAACTGGAAATTAGCAACGGATTTTTTCGTTGCTAATAAGCTATTTCCGTTGCTAAATTAAAAATAGCCACGGATTAGCCACCGATCAAATCCGTGGCTAAAAGGCTCGTCGCTAATTATTAGCCACGGAAATACCGTCCGTTGCTAAATTTAGCAACGGAAACTATGTCCGTTGCTAAATTTAGCAACGGACGGAATTTCCGTGGCTAAATTTAGCAACGGATTATTTCCGTGGCTAAATAGAGACAGAAAAATCTGTCTCTAATTTGAAGCTATTTAGCCACATAATTAAGTCTGTTGCTATTTAGCAACGGATATTCGGTCAATTTAGCAACGGAATAAATCCGTGGCTAAAATAGAAACTCAATTTTTTAGTTATTTTAGCAACAGAATAGGTCCGTTGCTAATTTAGCAACGGAAATTCTGTCTCTATTTTGGAAATTTAGCAACGGAATAAATCCGTTGCTAAAATAGACATCCCCATTTTTAGCAACGGAATTGATTATCCGTTGCTAATTTAAATGTATAAAAAATGGATCTTCTTTTAATATTTTATATAACCTGTAAATCACCAAATAAACTATAAAATACCTCAATTTTAACTCAATCCAAAAATTCAAAATGACAATTAAAATATTATCAAATTAAAAAGTAACAACATATCCAAAACACAAAGTGACAAAAACAATGTCAAATAAAAAGTCACAACATTTATAATGCCAAAAGATAAAATGATAATATCCTAAATGTCAAACGTCAACATCCAAAATGCAAAACGACAAGCGAAAGCTTATTGGAGGAAATGTCATGGTTGTGGAGGTGGTCCACCTTGTCGACGAAAAAGCTCCATCATTTCTACCATTTGTGCCTGCATCTCCACACGAGCAGCACGCTCCGCCTCTAAATCCTGCTGCAAATTCTCCACCTGAGTTCGTAGTGCTGCCGTCTCCTTATATGATGATGTCGCAGATGTCGGAGAGGAAGAACCTAGAATGCAAATCGACATATTTATGCTTCACACTACCATTTACCATCTCTATTAGTTAATAAGTAAAAATATCATAATGTAATTGCACTTAAAAATCCTCAATTCTATATAATTATATCAAAATAATAATCTGGGACTTAAAAAAATAAATTAAATAATTAAAAAAAAGATATATATGAGTAAACCGATGATAGAACATTTAATTTATTTTTCTCTATATAATGCAACATTAATCAACAAATTGGAATAAACATAAAATATGAAAGACCACCTAAAGTTCAAGTTCCACAGATTTTATTAAGGTTCAATCTGAGAATGACACTAATCACAATTGTTAGGCATAAAGGATATTCCTCTGGCCCACATGATCTCCCTCTTTCAATATGTTTTCTATTAAGTTTTGGAGTTAATTACCAAAAGATGCGTGCACTTCTTACAATTTAACCATTCTAGTTCATTCTTTATATATTTGCAATTAAAT
>BMAC01000329.1:267091-309290 GCA_014905375.1 Phtheirospermum japonicum | reverse complement strand
CGGAGTTCAAAATATTAAAAATAGACATATCATTTGAAACTTATATGTGTTGTTATTCTAAATTTGACATTGAATTTACAATTGAATATTCCGTTCCACGTAGATCGGAGTTCAAAATCTTGAATTCTTAAACTTTAACCTCAATGTATCGGACAAATTTGACATTGAATTTACAATTGAATATTCCGTTCAACGTAGATCGGAGCTCAAATTCTTGAATTCTTAAACTTTAACCACAGATTTACGAAGTTCAAAATGGTGCCGAATTTAGAATCTCGTCATTATTTCTCTCCCTCTTTTCTACCATTGTTGATGTGTCTACATGGTGATGGCGGAAGTGTGTATGCGCATGCAGGTGGTAGTGCACGGTGTGTGTATTAATTTATATTTTTGGTGTTACTATAATTGTTTAATGTTGTTAGAGATATTTTGTTGGTTATGTGGGTGAGTGATAAGCGTGAGGTGACTTGTGATATGGATGGTTCAAAAACAAATGCTTGATTGATTTTTCAATTAAAAATGAATGTTTCGATGGTGGTAATTGGAGTTTGGATGCCGGTGATAGTCGTAGAAAAATTACTATAATTTGATGGTATTACAAAATGAGTTAAAAGTTTCATTCATTCATACAAAATTATTACAAATTGATATGATATTACGTATAGATATATTAAAAATTACATTCAAAATAGTTAAAGTATCACAAAAATAGTTAAAGTATCACATAATTTTGATAAATAATTTCTATAATTATATATATATTTTTTAAAATAGATAATTCAAAGTATTACAAATATAATTAAAAGTATTATAATTTGAAGTAACAATATTATAGTTATGAATAAAATTATTATAATAAATTGTATTAAAAGTTTAAAAGTATTACAAAAATAGCTAAAAGTTTCACAAACCCATGCAAAAGTATTACAAATTGATATGATGTTTAAAAATTATTGTAAAAGTATTATAAATTACTATAAAAGTATCACAAATATATTTATAAATATCACAACTTTAGTTAATAATATTACATAGTATAATTTATGTAAAAAGTATCAAAAATTTATTGTGTATTATACTCCTATATGGAGTATAATATATGAGTATCAATAATTATTATAAAATTATCACAAAATTATTTAAAAGTACTATAAATTTATTTAAGAGTATCACAAACTTATTAAAAAGTATCACAATTTTAGATAATAATAATATATAATATAATATTGTAATAGTATCACAAAATGCAGTAAAAGTATCACTGAATCGAACTTTTTTGCACTTACTTTTTTATTAAAATAAAATTTCGTCAGCAAAAGAACAGATCAATTGTAAGTGGTAAGTTTGACTCGAGTCGAGTCTCTCGAGGAAGACTAATCGGAGGTAATTTCCTTGTTTGATTCACGAATAAGAGAATAACGAAAAAAGCTATTCTAAACACGCGATCACATTTTGCTTTGAAAAGTTGTAATATCTAAGACGGTGATTTAAATGACGAGGAACACAATCGACAAAGATTAATAAAACGGGGGTCTAGGGCTCTAGAATCATCTTCGCGTTAATTGGGATTTTATCGAACACTTAATCTACGAGTTGGGGTTGTTAAAAACCCAACAATCTCAATTGATGGTTCTAAACGATTCTAGGCACTAGACCCATGAATTCCAAACACAACTCATCAAGAAATGCAACAATTCAAATTCAAACGCAGACATAAACATGATTAGATATAAAAAGGTTGAAATTAAGCAACAATGGAAACTAAGCTTTGAATATCACTAATTGTAATCATATAAGCTTCCAAAAATTAAACACATAGAATCACGAGACATTGCAATTAAATGAACTACCAAAACACGAACATCACAATCCAACAAAAATACTCATAATCAAACAAATAAGAAATTGAAATAATAAAAGTAAGGAAATGAAAGCTTACTAATTAACAATGGTGGATTTCATCGTCCGAACGAGAATTTAAACGAATTAGAATAAAGCTTATTTACATATTATATGGATTTCATCGTACGAACTCCTCTTCTCTATTTACATATTATGACGATACCATAGAAATGAATTAGCAAAATTTGTTTCTTTTGGATCTCTTCTTTTTAACTTTGTCAATGATAATTTATATGAAAAGTTCACCCAACTTTCTTTTAATCCCTCGAGTACGAGTGTCCCACGCTCTACCCTTACTCGTGTTAAAAAAGTTTTTGGTGAATATAAATTAAACTTATGTAATGAATTTGCTAGTTTACCAAACAAAGTTTCAATTTGCTCGAATGTCTAGAGTGATCATTGGGAATGAAACTCTTACATGGGTGTTACATGTCATTGGTTGACGAGTCATGGACTTTACGAAAATGTTTACTTGCATTTAGAGACTTTAAACCTCTTCATAATGCACATAATATTTGTCAATTAATTCATATGATTTTTCAAGAGTATGGTCTAGTTGAAAAAATATTTTCTAATTCATTTGACAATGCAACTCCTTATACGGCAAGTGTTAATGAACTTATTAATATTTGTAAACATCTATTGGTGGCTTATTTTTTCATATTAGATGCATGATTCGTACATATTTTTTATAATTTTGTATATATTTCGAGTCATGTTTGAGTCGTTTTGTTATCTTTTTAGGGTTGAGATTAGGCTATTTTGCATAATTTTGCATTGTACAGCTTTTTACTTAACTTTCCAATTTTTTGATCGTTAATTGGTCCTTTAAGATGATGCGAGCGTTACATACTCGGATTTCAAAAGATTCTTCAGTTACGCAAGCAATAATGGGGGGTTTTGAGGCTACAAAGAACAAGGACTGATGGAGGATGAACCATTCGTAGACTTTGACGAGAACTACTTTTCGAACCTCTTAGGGCTGACAACCCAAGAGTGTTCTTCGTTTCTTTTATTCCCTTTCCACTTTCTAGATTTAAATTCCAGTTTTTCTTAGCTTAGTTCGTAGAATCATCTTTTGATCTCGAGGATTATTGGAACTTCTCCAACTAGGTAACCTTTTGTTATTAAATTGTTGCATTTGTCTTGTTATTTTATACGAATGTTTAGAACTATCGATTCTCTTGTGTTCGTTTTTATTTTAATTGTTGATGGATGTTAATTGTTCACTATTGTTACTTTTTTTCAAGGTTTTTATTCAATCATGATTAGTTCTTGTTTTGAGTTTGTGTTATTAGATTTTTCGATGGTTGTTGGTTATAATTTACGGGTCTAGTGCCTAGAATCATTTAGAACCATCGATTGGGATTGTCGGAGGTTTAATCTACAAGTTGGGATTGACAAACCTAACTCGTAGACTAAGTGTTCGATGAAATACCAATTGATCGTGGAGACGATTCTAAGGCCCTAGACCCTTGTTTTATTAATCTTTTAAAAGTTTTTGATTTCATTACTCGTAGCTTAAATCATCGTCGCAGCTATTACAACTTTTAAACCAAAACTTGACCAAGTGTTTAGATTAGCATTTTCCTCATTTTCTCGTTCGTGAAATCAAACACAAAAACTACTTCCGATTAGTCTTCCTCGAGAGATACGACTCGAGTTAACTTTCTCTTACAACTGTTCCATTCTCTTGCGAACGAGCTTTTTATTTTTAATAAAAAGTAAGTGTTTAAAAAGTTCGACTCAAGATTTGGCGCCGTTGCCGGGGAAGGCTAAAGTTGCGATTTTTGTGTTTTTTCTTCGTGACTTATGTTCATGTTATTGTTTATTGAGAAAAATCTTTTTTACCTCCTGAACTATGGCCATTTTAACACTTTGCCTCCTAAACTTTTTTTTCATGCAAATTACCTCCTAAACTGTACGAATTTTGCACTTAACCTCCTGAACTCCCATTTTTGGTGGAACTTTTGGTCGGATCTCACTCGTATAACATGCACGCTTACATATAAGGGGTAAAACTGACTTTCCATCTCTTACTTATGACTCCTGCTCAAAACAATGACACGTGAGCACTCGTATGACCTGCTAAGATAATGTTCACACTAATATATGTATACACGTAGGATTTGGAACCTACGTAGTGCTCATGTGCCATTATTTTGAGCGGGAGTCATGAAGAGGAGATGGAAAGTCAATTTTACCCCTTATATGTTAGCGTGCATGTCACACGAGTGAGACCCGGCTAGAATTTCTACCAAAAATGAGAGTTCAGGAGGTTAAGTGCAAAATTCGTACAGTTTAGGAGGTAATTTGCACGAAAAAAAAGTTTAGGAGGCAAAGTGTCAAAATGACCATAGTTCAGGAGGTAAAAAATATTTTTCTCTTGTTTATTTTGTTTGTGTTTAGTGTTTGATTGTGATTTCTCATTGCATTCATTTTTGTTATATTCCACCGGTATGTTTAATCTTGTGCGTAGAGTGTTGTGTATGCAAGGTACATATCTTGAGGCTTGAGATTCAACGACCCTTTAAAAAGAAAAGAGAAAATGTCTAACCCGTATGGTAACCCTCACATTTATCGTGTTCCTAAACCGGCCATTCCATTGAGCCCTGCAATGCGGGAGTACGATCCTGATGATATCTACTTCGAGCAACTCCCGACATTCCATGGACTCCCGAGCGAGGACCCGCTGAAGTTCGTTGCCATCACCCGGACTTTCCCTCTTCTCGGCCTCACGAAGGATCAAGTGAAGATGCAACTCTTTATTTTCACGCTAAAGGATCGGGCAAGAAAATGGTTGAGAAATTTAGAGCCCGATTCCTTGAAAACGTGGGAGGAAGTGTACGATCGGTTCATGGGGACGTTCTACTCTCCTGAATGGGCCCCATCTTCAAATTCATACGATTCGAGCCAATGCTTCACTTGATCACTTCAATCCTAGTTTTGACCCTCACACCCCACCACATAATCCCTATCACCCAATCTTCAACGAAAATTCTTATAATCCGGGTTTTGAACCTTCATACGCTCCCTTCGCCTCACCTTCTTACTACTCGGGATATGACTCATATGCTCCACTCGATTCTGATTCTTCCTATCCGAGCTACGACTCTTATACCCCTCCTGACTCAATTCTCTATTATCCAAGCTATGAAGAATATACCCCACCTCCTCCTCCCGACCACAACCAACAAATTTACTATCATCCTGAAGTCACACTCGATAATGATCCTTACTCGGTTATCCGTGAAGAGGTGAAGCAGCTTAGTTTTGACGAGCTGCCGATGTTTGATGTGGTGGATCCCACCTTGGATGTTGGTAATTCGAGCTTGAATGCTCATTTGGGAGAGATTTATAAGGAGGTTGAGATTGGGGATTTGGTTGAATGCATCACCCCCTTGTGCTATTTGATGAAGTTTTGGACTAGGGTGTTGGGGTGTCGCCGTTGGAGTTTCTGGTGGGTGATGAAAATTTGAGTTTACTCGATTTATGTGAGGATTATGAAGTAGTGCTGAATTTGTGAAATGTTGGGACGTCCGAACCTTTTCTTGTGGCACCTGAAGTTTTGTTCGAACTTGAGATTGAGGTGGTGGAAGAGATAGCTGAGAAGGAGACCGATCGCCCTCCCTTATGCCCAGATAAGACATTTTATGTTCTTGAGAATGTTGAGGGGGGTATCAAATAAAAGAAGGAGTTTGGGTTGGTCGATGGTCATGCCATTTGTTCAATGGATTCCCTAATTATTCCAGTGATCGAGGATCGCCCCATACTCCGATTGACCTTTGATATCTTCGTGGTGATCGATTACTCGCGCTTATGACCTCCGAAGTGAGTGAAAGTTTTCATTACTCTTATTCTACGACTTGCCTATCGTGCCCGTTTTTGTGATCTTCATCACCCGTTCTTGCTCTTGGAGAACACTAAGGCATGGCATGACCATCACTTGTTTTTGGATCCTGGATAACATCGATCGTATGAGTCATCGAGCAAAAGATGTAAAAAGTTGCAGTTCTTGAGAGGTAACCCAAGTTTTCATTGTTTTTGTCCATAGTTTTGTTTAATTTTATTTTTATTTTTCTTGTTATTTTTGTACATATTTTTGTTTGTGTTAAGCTGGAGTTGGATAAATTCGTTAATAGTGTGTTAAGTGTGCAGGGAGCGACGAAATCAAGCAATCCTAACCAATCCGGATGGATTGAATAGGAATCCGGTCGGATTCCATCTCTGTAGCACCATCCGACCGGATTGGTGCAGGAGTCCGGTTGGATAAAACCTACTATAATACCATCCGGACGGATAGCAGGAACATCCGATCGGATGACGCTGCAAGTTGCCCCATTTGCAGATGTCCATCTTTCCCTCCGGACGGCGTGGACATTTAGGCGGGCCCGAGCCCCAGTATTGTATCACTTTCTATCCGAACTCTAATTTTTCATTTTTAGTGATTTTGTTTGTTGATTTTTCTGTTATGTGCTGTGTGCGTGAGTGTCTGTAATAACTATTCGACTAACTATTCGCATGTTAATTGTTTCGACTTTTACTATCTCCTTGCGTTGATTCGTATGATAGCAATACGCAGATTACTTTCTTTTGTGTGGGTGGGTGGGTGGGGGGTATATTCGTATTTGATGCATGCGTAGTCATTTCGATCGAATAGTTATGTTGAATTTTTATTTTGTGTCGACGTACGATGAACTCTTTTTCATGCTTAATTATGTTTGTACTGGCATGCCTGTCGAAATCATGTATTGTGTAATATGACGTTAGAGTCTTTTGAGCTTGTTTAATGCAAATTTTTCCAAAACCCACTTATATATATTTAAAACAACACTTGGTCGTCAGCAACTTTGCGAAGCTTTTAAACCCCGATCTTCTTGTTTTTAAAAGTTTGAAAAGAACCCTAGTAAAGAGCCTTGTGTGTTTTATCAACATTTCATGCTGTGATTCGATAAGTGTTTTGAGAAGTTTCTAAAGTCGCATGTGTGCATTTGGTTTTGAAAATGACGATAGGCACATATAAAACCCGGTTCTGGCCTTATTCAGAAATAAAAATCACTATAATTTCTAATGAGCCCCTCGAGCCTTTATCCCGTCTTCTTGTTAGCCACGAGCATAATTGTAGCTCTTGTTTCATTTAAATTTATGAGGTGAGAGTTTATTTATCATTGGTCTATTGAGATATGATGGTTGCAGGGAGGAATTTTGTTTTATTAAAATAAATAAATAAATAAAAAAGATTCTTAAGTTCATAAGGGCATCTAGATGTTAGAATTAAGCTATTTATTAAGGCAAGCGAGTAAGAGGGAACTAATGTTCATGTTCCTTAGGATCGAACGTGTTCGTTCGGGTTTTGGGTGAGAATAGTCTTAGTTATAAAGGGCTAAGAATTTTGATATATGGTTGTTTTGGTGAGAATGAGGAGCAAAACTATGCCCGATGCTTAGAATATTTGATTGAGTGAGTTATTGATTGCGTTTGTCCGCAAGTTAGCCACACATCTTTATATATGGCATACCCTACCAAAGAGCCTACATTAAAACCCTAGAAGCCCTCATCCGATTCTTGACCGAATGTACACACATATGCGATATACGAGTTCTCGAATTTCACGAGTCGTTGAATGCATTTTTATGTTGATCTGAGCGCATATACTTACCTTTAAAAAAATACAAGCGAATGAGTGCACCATTATATATTTCCCCTTTCTGAGGAAGCATATTTTGATTTCAAGATGAAAAGGTAACACGATCTTAGCTTATGAGTTTTCCACAAAAGTGTTTATATTTTCAAAACTATATTATATGCACAACATGACTTTTTGATCTAGCTACTTTCACACTTACGTGGTTTTGATTCTTCCGTTTGTTCAAGCACGAACAAACCAATAAAGCATGGGGTGGTTGATTTGTACGTATTTGTTATGATTTTGTATATGTTTCGAGTCATGTTTGAGTAGTATTGTTATCTTTTTTGGGTTGAGATTAGGCTATTTTGCATAATTTTGCATTTTACATCTTTTTGCTTAACTTTCCAATTTTTCGATCGTAATTGGTCCTTTGAGATAATTTTTGTGTTTTCTCAAGCAGCTAGAGTGCTTGACGAGTCTAGGGTTTCAAGAGAATAAAGCTCGTAAACCATTACGAGAAATGAGAGACAAGGACGAGAAAGTTAGCACCAAGAAGTAGCTACAAGGACACTCATCCGGTCGGATGGAATTGACATCTGACCGGATTGGCCTATTGGACTCACATCCGGTCGGATGGATCTGACATCCAGCTGGATTGACTGACAGTGGACTCACATCTGGATGGATTGGCTGACAGTTGACTCACATCCGGTCAGATGGATCTGACATCCGACCAGATTGACTGACGGTGGACTCACATCCAGTCGGATGGATCTGACATCCATCCGGATTGGCTGCAGTGGACTCACATCTGGTAGGATGGATCTGACATCCGGCCGTATTGACTAGTAGTAGACTCACATTCGGTTGGATGGATCTGACATCCGACAGAATGCGAGCGTTACATACTCGAATTTCAAAAGATTCTTCAGTTACGCAAGCAATAATTGGGGGTTTTGAGGCTACAAAGAACGAGGACTGATGGAGGAGGATGAACCATTTGTAGACTATGACAAGAACCACTTTTTGAACCTCTTAGGGCTTACAGCCCAAGAGTATTCTTCATTTCTTTTATTCCCTTTCCACTTTCTAGATTTAAATTCCAGTTTTTCTTAGCTTAGTTCGTAGAATCATCTTTTGATCTCGAGGATTATTGGAACTTCTCTAATTAGTTAACCTTTAGTTATTCAATTGTTGCATTTGTCTTATTATTTTATGCGAATGTTTAGAACTATCGATTCTCTTGTGTTCGGTTTTATTTTAATTGTTGATGGATGTTAATTGTTCACTATTGTTACTTTTTTTCAAGGTTTTTACTCAATCATGATTAGTTCTTGTTTTGAGTTTTTGTTATTAGATTTTTCGATGGTTGTTGGTTAGAATTTAAGGGTCCAGTGCCTAGAATCATTTAAAACCATAGATTGGGATTGTCGGGGGTTTAATCTACTAGTTGGGATTGACAAACCTAACTCATAGACTAAGTGTTTGATGAAATACCATTTGATCGTGGAGATGATTCTAAGACCCTAGACCCCCGTTTTATTAATCTTTTAAAAGTTTTTGATTTCATTGCTCATAGTTTCAATCATCGTCGTAGCTATTACAACTTTCAAACCAAAACTTGACCGAGTGTTTAGATTAGCCTTTTCCTCGTTTTCTCGTTCGCGAAATCAAACACAAAAACTACTTCCGATTAGTCTTCCTCAAGATATACGACTCGAGTTAACTTGCCACTTACAACTGCTTCGTTCTATTACGGATGAGCTTTTTATTTTTAATAAGAAGTAAGTGTTTAAAAAGTTCGACTCAATGCATATGCCATATTTTGAATTTGTGTGCTCAAGATGGTTTGAGTTTTTTAAAAAGTAAACTTTCTCCTATTAAATCGGTGGTCACGTGTATTCGTAGAAATAAACTTTTGCAACGAAAATAGGTGAGATCTTGTAAGGATAACGAGTTTGAAGGAAAAAAAGATTTAACCGATGTGCCTACTCGTTGGGACTCTACATATAAATTATTGAAAGATACATATTCGTATAGAGAGTTGTTGTATTCGTTTTTTGACCAACAAGAAACTGGAATCATGTTATATACAAACCAATTGACTATATGTAATTATTTGAAAAAACTTTTAAAGGTGTTTAATGATACTTATAATTTATTTTCCTGTGTTTATTATCCTACTTCTCACCTAGTTGTTGCATATTGTGTTAACATTTCATTCATCTTTAGGGAGTGCATGAAAAATGAACGATTGGAAGAATGTGTTGTTTTTTTTGAAATGAGAATGGTTGAAATATTTTAATTACATTCAAAATATATTTTTAGTTGCTACATTATTAGGTACTAATAATAGAGAAAGTGGTTTAAAACTTTATTTTAACAATTATTATGATGATTTATTGCTGTTTGAAGAGTCTGAATATCATTCCGTTGAAAATATTATTCAAAATACGAAAAAGTCTTTATTTGATATATTTAAAAAAATATAGTATAAGTTTTGATGGTCCTCTTTCTATGAGTACTTTTGGGCGACAAACTTCTACTGGAAGGGGTAATCCTAGTAGAAGTTATGACGGTGACGATGAAATTGAGGAATTTCAAAAATTTTTGAAAAAAAAAATCACGAATGGGGCATTCGGGTTACTCATTCGGTTCTAACCCTTATCGAGAATTTGAAACTTATCTAACAACGGATTTTGAGTATGAAACGTTGGGAAAAAATGAAGCCGACAACGAGTTTGATATTTTGAATTGGTGGGCATCGAGGAAATCACTTTATCCCGTTGTTAACATCATTGCTAAGGAGATATTGACCATTCCTGTATCAACCATTTCAGTCGAACAAGCATTCAGTGAAGGGGGGGTACATGCTGGACGAGCGGAGATCCAACATTAGAGCTCACAATCTTGAGTATCAAATATTATTGCACGATTGGGTCAACGCCGATCGAAGCAAATAAAAAAACGTTCTTAGTGAAGATAAAGGGAGCGAGACGTATTATGATACGGGATCTAGAAACGAGTCGGTAAATGGATGAGCATGATACCCCCCGCACCACTGCTTCCGATTCCTAAGGTAAGTAAGGTAAGTGAGAACTACGTGAACTTTGATTCCCAAGGTACGGGATACGTAGGGAACTATCTTCAATTATTTAAAATTAAAATCTCAAATTTTAACTTCAAACATTTGAAAATAGTTCAAATCCAATTTCTTTTTATTTATTTTTTTAAATTTATTAAAGATATTATTTCTATTTTCTCACTTAACTTCAAATTTTCAAAATTCTTCTAATATAGTTTTTTTTTTTTAATTTTAACTTCAAATATTTTAAATGGTTCAATTTCACAATTTTCTTTCAATAATTCAAAATTTCAAAGTATTAGTTCTATTTTGTCATTTGACCTCATGCATTTAAAAAAAACTACAATAATTAAAGATAAAAAAAATTTAACTTTAAAAAATTCAAATATTCTAACTAAAATCTCTCATTTTACATTCAAATATTTTAAATAGTAGTTCAAGTTTAATTTCTTTTTAATTTTTTTTCAATTAATTCAAAGTGTTATTTATTTCTTTTTTCTCACTTACTTAACTATATTTTTTTAATTACATAAAAAATAAATAAGCATAGGAAAAAAACCAAGAAAATATGAATTTTAAAAGTTTAAAATGAAGAAAAAAATCGGCCAAATCGAACCGTGAACCGGCGGTTTGCAAACTGCCAAAAATCGGCCGGTTTCACGGTTCAGCTCCGGTTTGAGGTTTCTGTAAAAATCGAATCGACGGTTCAAACCGTGAACCGACAGTTCGAACTGTATAGGCATGTCTATTCGAAATTGTCTGGGCTAAAGCCAATTTTTTAGTCGTACCTATAATATCATCTATGTTGTAGATTGACTTGATTAAATAAAAAAAGGAATTACCAAACAACCCGGAAAGCCTTGAAAAAGAATACGAAGCACCTACGTCTGGGAAATGCCCCAGCCTCATTTCAAGCATAGCAAAAAGCTACAAGCTGGTTATAAAAGCGGATGCCCACTCATGAGAAACACCAAATGAAATAGAAATTTATTTACATGCAAAGATACAAAATACTTATATACTGCCAAGAAAGAAAGGAAAAGAAATATCGTTTTTTTCGTAACTATGCAGAATGTACCATGTATACACACACCAGATCCTCCTCCCATCGCAATTACATTAAGGATGGAAACCTAATAATTGAGCACACTCAAATTTTTTGAAGTAACCAAAAAGAATTTAAGCAAATTACAAATTAATAAGTAGGAAAATAAGATATGTTTAATTGCCTAATAGTGTATTTTGCACCTAATATTATTGCACCATTGGTTTTTTTGACTTATTTGTTCTAAACGAGGTTTAATACAATATGATGTTATCTGTTCATCCGATGTTGGGAAATACATGAGGCCCAGTGAAGTTACAATTTGCAAAGGTTAAAGAATTGAAGAACAAGAAATCAAAAGGGTGTATGAAGCACCAACACTTCACTTTGACACACACACATGTCAGACACACCCGACTTGTATTCCACTTTTTTTTTTTTTTTTTTTTTGACAAATTTGAACATGATTTTTTGATTTTCTTTCAATTAATTTTTGAACTCCACTTGTGATTAATATATATGACACCACGCGCCAACCTTATATTGATTAATATGACGAACAAGTGTTGCGACATCGCCTCCAGCACAAATTGCTCTTCCTTTTCCCTATTAATTAATTGTTAATGGAGAGAGTATAATATAGACCGGGTGACCTCGTAAGGAGTACCCTTTATTTAATTTATCATTGTATATAATTGGTATATATCATCACATATAATTGGTACATATTATCATAAATAATTGAAATTCTATATATAAAATTTAAAATAATTAAATTTAAAAAAATAAATATAAAACAAAAAATTAAATCCTAAATATAAAAAATTAATCCCTAAAATAAAAAACTAAACCCTGAAATTGAATATTAAACTCTAAATTCTAAATTTCTATCATATATCATTACATATAACTGGCACATATCATCACATATAACTAACACATATCATCACATATAACTGGTAGAATGATAGATTTTTGTTGGGACCCTAAAATGGAAAATTAAATGAAAGAAATAAAAAACTAAACCTTATAATGAAATATTAAACCCTAAAAATGGAAAACTAAACACGTATAATTGTCATATATTATCATGTAATACAAAGTGCACCTAATAAATTGCCTTATTTAATGGGTTGAGAATTATTTAATATTAATTCTAAATAATAAACAGAGATGATCACTTGGCTATGAGACAGTCCATTTTGTAATTATACCTTTAAGATTATTAACTTGACTGAAGAATTTTCTGCACGAGCACTATATAGCTCCAACAAGCGAGATCAAAACAATTTTACTACATCTATCTGTTTATTTTTCTTTCTCAATTAATTTTCTATAATACGAAAGTACAGAAAATAAACCCTAAAAAACAAAAGAAAAAAATGATGAAGAAGAGGACCATGGTGGTGGTGGTTGTTGTTGTTTGTTTTCTTTTGGATATTTAAAAAATATTGATTCTAATTTTTGGGGGCTAGAATGAGAATTAATTTTTGGAAGTAAATAGAGCAATACATCTTGAATTATGAAAAACATAAATGTTAATAATGTCCGGCTTGTTTAACAATAAGTTATGACAGTGAAATAAGATCAGGTTCAAATGAGAACTATGTCTCTATATGTAAACCTAGGGTTAATTATGGGCCTTAAATCTAATTAAATAGATGAATTAGATTTTTTTGTGTATTTCCTTATTTAATTAAACGTATTAGGATTGTATAATAAAATTGCTAGTTCGCAAGTTTGCATATAAGGATATGGTTCTCATTTGAACTCACACTCTCTCTCTCTCTCTCTCTCTCTCTCTCTCTCTCTCTATATATATATATATATATATATATATATATATATATAGTTAGTTAGTTAGTTAGTTATATAATTATATAGTTATATATACCATATCAGTAGTAAGAGCATTGAGCTGTTTAGGCCTATTAAGCGTCAGAATTCTGAATTATGATTTCTCTTCCACCAAAACCTGCCCCAGCACACGTGATGGAGAAAAAAACCACCAATTGATATTCTCATGTATGCATCACCGATTAATATTCTCATGCATGCATTTACTTAGCAAGTGTTGAGAATTTTATTCTTGGCAGTTTTTTCTTTTTTAATTGTTTGTCTTTCTTAGGCACAAAAGAAATTAGGACCCTAAATTTTGTTTCCTAAATTGTGTTTAGGACTTGGTTTAATTGTTTACCAAGTATAGGACTCCTCTATTTAAGACACAAGAGGAGATACACTTTGACGGCCGGATTTTATGAGGAAATGAACGATTGAATCATCAAGGAAGAACACAAGCAAGTTACATACTTGAAGGCATTGTCCAAGATCAAGAATATCTTTGAAGTTGCGTGACCAACAGAGAAAATCATCCTTCACGGTGACAAGTATTTTAGTATCAAAGTGATTGATACTTTAGTTTTCATATATTACTTTATATATTTTATGTATAATCTTGAACAAGAAAAGTAATATAGTTTTCGGGTTTGTACACCCAAGTTCACAAGTACTTTTATTTGTGAACGGAATGTAAATTGCTGTGTTTATCCTTTATATTTCCGCAACTTATTTTTGTTAAACTCTGGTTGATGTTAGTTTCGTGATTGTAACACCGAAAGCAACATCATTTACTGACATTTATTTTCATTAACCATAGACCTACAAATTTACAATTGGCATCTAGAGCGGGTTACTTGACGTACTAAGTACTGATCCTTATTTGTTAGGTGCTATGGATGCTCAAGGTAATCCACGGCCTCCGATCCTTAATGGAGAGAACTACTCTCTCTGGAAACAGAGGATGCGGCGACGTATAACGAATATCGACGAATGAGCGTAGAGAACCATTCTGGTTGGATGGGAGAAGACACGAGTTACCGATGCTGATGGAGTCACTATCATCAAGAAAGAAATAGATTGGACCGCTGATGAAATAGCCGCTTCAAACTGCAACTCCAAGTGCATCAACACTCTTTGTAGATATATGTTGACTCAAGCTACTACAAAGTTATCAAGAAGTGTGATTCAGCAAAGGATGCGTGGGAAGCATTACAAAAGGTGTGTGAAGGAACCCATAGCGTGAAGAGATCAAGACTAAGAATGCTATCATCTACCTTCAAGTAAATGAGGATGGATGAAAAAGAGTCCATCATGAACTATGTCATGAGACTCTCAGATATTGCAAACGAGTGCGGAGAGCTTGGTGAAACTGTAACAAACTCACGTCTTGTGGGAAAGCTACTCAGATCAATCTTAAAGAAATTCAGCATTAAGGTGGTAACTATAGAAGAATCCAAGGACACTGACGATCTTGATTTCGACGCTTTATTTGGCTCACTTAAGACATTTGAGATGGAACATCTTGGTTCCAACTCAAAAGAGAAGAATGTTGCTCTCCCCTCTGATGTTAACTCCGATAACGATGATGAAGATTTTAATTTGAAATGGTTACTTAAAAAGATCGAAACTACCACACTTGAGGAAGAAGAAGTGTCATATGTAACTCAACGCTTTAACAAGTTTTTAAAGAAGAATAAAAACATTGGAGGATCAAGTACAAAGATCAAGCCACAGGTGCCTACACCAAAATTTTCTAGGCGCAAACTTTCTAGATCCCAGTGTTCGTCCTCCGTATCCAATACATCCAGCTCCCCAAAGCCCCTCAGTGAAACTCAATGTCATGAATGCAAAGGTTGGGGACAATATAAAAATAAAAGTGCGAACACTCTCAGAAAGAAGAGCATGATTGCCACAAAGTACACTGAAGATGACAATGATTCTGCCTCGCCTAAATCAGTTCCAGCCTTATTCGCTAATGTTGTGTGGGATGATGACATCCGTGTTGGTAACTCCAAAACCAACACCTTGTGCCTGAATGCAGAGGTTGATGAATCTCTTGACGAGTACGAGAAGCTGAGCATTGAGCATAAGCAATTATTTGCTAATTGGGGAAAATAAGTACTCAAAGTCAAGGATCTAATAATCGAGGTGGACAAACTGACCAAGGAAAAGGATGATCAACTTAATATAATTGTCCGATTGGAGTCGTCACTTACCAAAAAGGATGCTGAGCTAGATTGAGTAAAAAATGAATTGAAGAAGGTTCAAGGAACCATCACAAAACTCAACAAGGGCAAGGCAAAGTTTGACGAAATTCTGGGTATGAGTTTCCCAGAAACCTCGAGACACGGAATCGGCTACAAGCCAAATCAGCCAACACCAGCATCAAACCAAGAACGGAAATTGACCAAATGTCACAAGAAGAGAAGAAGACAGTATGTGTGTCATCACTGTGGTGATTCAGGTCACATTCGACCTTTTTGCTGGAAGACTGTTGGCGAGAAAAGGCATTTTCAGAGGACAAGGGTGTTTGCTGAGTCCCATGACAGTTTCCATGTTACTATCACCAAAACCAACACCAGGTTCAAACAGGTCTGAGTCAAAAAGAATGAGATCAAATGCAATATGATCTATACATCCCTGAAATCCCACGTTCCCAGAGCCTGGTACTTTGGCAGTGGTTGCTCCAAGAACATGACCGACTCTGAAGATTTACTTTCCAACATCATTGGATTTCAAGGAGGAAAGGTAAAATATGGCAGAGGTGCAAATGGCCAGGTCATTGGCCAAGGAACTCTTCATGTTCCTGATATTGTAAAGCTGGAGAATGTTTTGTTGGTAGAAGGTCTTATTGCAATTCTTATAAGCATAAGCCAACTCTGCGATGGTGGTTTCAGTGTTAAGTTCAATCGTGAGAAGTGTGAAGTCTGTGACGAGGATGATACATGTATCCTATTTTGCATGTAATTGTTGTGTTTTCTCGTGTTATTAATTAGGGTTTTATATTATTTTTAGTGGTTCTTGAGTTGTTTAGCTTTGTTTTCTAGGTTATTTTTTCTTATTTTAGATTTTTTGTGTTCTTTTGATTTTATGTTTAATTGGGTTAAATGGTTTTAATTTATTTAAGGTTGGTGAAATTCTTGGGTTTTTATGTTGAAAATTCTTATTTAATAGGTGGTTTGATGATGTGAATTCAACTAAGGCATGTAGGCCAAAATATCAAGCCAAAAAGGAGCTCCAAAGTGGCAAACTTGCTGGAATGGTGGCCATTCCTTGGCCATCTCTTCGCCATCCTTGAGCCATGTGAGACGGCCAGCCCTTCCTTGGCCATCTCTTCGCCATCCTTGAGCCATGTGAGACGGCCAACCCTTCCTTGGCCATCTCTTCGCCATCCTTGAGCCATGTGAGACGGCCAGCCCTTCCTTGGCCATCTCTTCGCCATCCTTGAACCATGTGAGACGGCCAGCCCTCCCTTGGCCATCTTCACGCCATCTTCAAGACAAGACGCCCCCTTGCACCCCATGGATGCCTCTTCATGCCATGACCTTGCCAAGGCACGCCCAAGCCCTTGCCAAACGCCCAAGACTCACCCAAGACCAACCAACCAAGCCACATTGAGCTATCTTGGTCAACACGGGTCAAGATTGGGTCAAACCCAGGATTTTAAAGGATTTAAGGTCAAATTATCCCATTTAACACCAAATGTAACCTAGTACAAATAGACTAGAACTCTCATTCTTGTAGGGGATCACTCAAATTTCCCAAACTTGCATGGGTTTTGGAATATTTTATCTCTCTTGTTCTTAGTTTAATTTTCAAGCTTTTTGCCTAGGGTTTGTAAGCTCAAGATGAATCCAAATACTCCTTTGGATTAGCACTTTCATTGTAATTCAAGCCTTGAGATTCTCCATTTAATTTTAGTAAGCTTTCCTTTTTAATTTCAAACTTTGTTCTTCATTTTCATGCTTGTTCTTCATTTATGCTTTTTGTCTTAGCTACTTGATTTCATGATGAAACTTGTGAATTCACTATGGATTCTAGTTGAGTGACACACCTAGGCTATAGATCGGGTCCTTGATCATCATGACTTTGAGTTTTACTTATGCTTTATTTTGAATTAAATCTCCATGCATGGTTTTAAATTGAATTCTACATCTACTCTTCGTTTCTCGTTATTTTTCCGAAAGATTTGAACTTTTACGTCAAATTTCATTGCTCTTTACTTTGATGCTTTCAATTTTTACCAATTTGCATTATTTGAGTTTTCATGCATGGTTGTACTTTATGCATGCATGGTAGTACTTGATGAAACAATGCTTGTTTTTGCTTGTTTTTATTAATTGCTTGCATTTTCAATTTGGGCATACGACCGAGGCATCCGACCAACTTGTCATTTTAATTTCTAGTTTAGTTTGCTATTTTTAATTGCATTATTTTTGGTTTTCTTTCATCTCTTGAGCTTGAAACACGTTGGAACTTGCAAATGGATTGAAGTCCGATAATACCAAATCATGAACTCGTTGAATTTATTTCAACACCACAAAAACTATAACTTCATATCCTCACTTGTCAGAGGACTTCTGATAACTGCTATCAAATCAATGGTGATGTATTTTGCAAACTATCTCAATTGAGTGATGCTGAGGCGTGGCATCAAAAAATCGGGCATGTCAACTACAAGATGCTGGAAAGGTTAGACAAAAAGGAAGTTGTGAATGGGCTTCCTAAGCTCAACACCAAGATCATCCCTATTTGCGAGGCATGTCAGAAGGAAAGCAAGTCAGGATGTCACATCCAAATGTACAAAGTCTCACTACCTCATATTATTTTGAACTCCTTCATATGGATCTTATGGGACCACTTGAATTTGAGAGCCTTGGTGGTAAGAGTTATGTTCTTGTGATTGTAGATGATTTTTCTCATTTTACATGGGTAGAATTTTTAAAAGAAAAATCTAAGACTTTCGACGCATTTAAAAAACTTGCAAAAAGGTTATGTGTGCAGTTTGATGTGAATATTGGTAGGATTAGGTGTGATCATGGAAAGGAATTTGAGAATGCATCTTTTTCAAACTATTATTCAAAAGAAGGTATAAGTCATGAGTTTTCACCACCGATCACCCCCCAACAAAATGGCATAGTTGAACGTAAAAATAGGTATCTTGCTGAGATGACTGGGACTATGCTCATTTCGAATGACATTGCAAAACGTTTTTAGGCTGAAGCTATGAGTACTGCATGTCATATAATAAATAGGGTATATTTTAGACCAGGGTCCTGTGTCACTCCCTATGAATTGTTGTTGGGTAAAAAACCGAACTTGAGTTACTTTCATGTCTTTGGATGTATTTTCTATGTGCTTAACGATAGAAATCATCTTGTAAAACTTGATCCAAAAAGTGATAAATGCATATTCATGGGATATTCACAAAATAGTCATGCATATAGGCTTTTTAATCTCAGGACACATAGCATGTTTAAGTCGATTAACGTCAAGTTCAATGATTTGATGAGTGGTGTTAAACCTGCTGAGGATAAGAAAACACCGTTATGCAAAACCACAAAACTGTCAAGAGATGATGTTGGTAATGGTGTTGATAAAACCATATATAAGATCATGATAGGAAGTCTTTGTACTTAACAGCGAGTAGGCCTAATATCATGTATAGTGTATGTCTATGTGCTAGATATCAGTCAAACCCTAAAGAGTCACACCTAAAGGTTGTTAAACGAATCATTAGATATATAGCTGGTACAACTGAATTGGGTGTTTGGTATTCTAAAGAAACTGGTGCTGAAATTATGGGTTATACTGACTCGGACTGGGCTGGGGATGTTGTGGATAGAAAGAATACTACAGGTTTTTTTTTTCTTAGGTAATAATCTTATCTCATGGTATAGCAAAAAATAAAATTGCATTTCTCTCTCTACAGCTGAAGTCGAGTATATTACAACCAAAAGTGCTTGTACACAGTTGTTATGGATGAACCAAATGATAGAGGACTACAGTCTACATAGTAGAATATTGATTGTGCTCTGTGATAATTCCAGTGCCATTGATATCTCGGAAAATCCAGTCCAGCACTCATGAATCAAACACATTGGCATAAGGTACCACTTTATTTGTGACTTGGTTGAGAGGAATATAGTTAGCCTCGAGCATATAGGAACAGACAATCAGCTTGCTGAAATCTTCACAAAGGAATTTAAAGACCTTTTCTCGTTTGAGAAGAGAGCACGGGATGTGCATTGCCTAAGTCCGTGTTAGTTTTGATGTTATGACACCAAAACTGTCATCAGTCATAACATCTATATATTTATGCATACATTTTTATTTTCTTTTTCATACATAATCTGAATGCATTGGGTCTGGTTGAAAGTGCAATAAGGTCATGTGTTGTAATAAAAATGATGGCAAAAAGACTAACCTCTTAAATTAGGTGATTGTGGAACTTTCCCGTAGAAATTGGTTTTCTCCTAGGTCTAAAAACAAGAGGTGTTAATAGCAAATTGCTGAAGATAAGCTATTTCTCTTCAAATCTATAAAAAGATGAAGAAAATCTATTTAAAAAGGACCCAATCTTTAAATCTCACCTCATTGAGCGATTTTGACGTAGTCATTAACTTGGGTTAAGGGGTATGTTTTCATTGACTTCACCTAAAGCAATGTTGGTTATAATGTCATCAATCATGAAAAGCAACACTGATCAAGTCACTAAAACCATAAATTATATTTTTTAACCTTTTTAGGTCATGGTTTTTAGGCATCAATTAGGACATTCATACTCTGAGAAGATGCTTTTTGATGTATGTTCTCTTTCTTGTGCATGTGTATTTCCTGAATTCTCTTAATCTTGTTTTGAATCTTGCTAACCAAGTGTTTCAGTGGTGTTATAATCGGACGGTTAGACAGGTAATAAAGGGATTAGTTTGGTGAGTGAAAAACTACTTAGCAAAATATTCATTCTACTTTGGTGATGGTTTATATAATCCAGCTCTATTTTTTGTTGATGTTGTAGTAGAGACGTGTGGTTTTTATTTTCAAATTAATGAGATAGTGGTTAAGTGAATTGGAATCATGTGTCCTAGATTAAGGGGGAGTGGGTGTTGGTTTTTGGAAGGAAAGAGAATAAAGTTTGGGCCTAAAATTGGTTTTTGGGTAAATAAGGAAGTTTTTCTATTTACTTTACCTTTCTCTCTCCCACAACGGTCACTTTCTGCAGTATAAAAGTTTGTTTTTTTACCGTTTGCCCTACTCTTCCATAACTCTCTTGCTAATTGATCTCTTTTTCCCTCACTACTTTATCATAGCTCTCGATTACTGTTTTTTTCGTGCACTTTTTCTTCAAAGTTTTTACAGGATGTAAAATCCATCTTCTTCGTCAAATGCTTCTGAGCTACCGGCGGGCGTGCTCCATCCCGGCGAACAGATTCCTGTAAATTTCCCAAAATTCAGTGGACTCAATGTTCAGTATATTGTTCCTGCTCCGGCATCTTCCAATGCTGTTCCGGAGGTCCAGGTGTTTCCAGGACAGAAAGGGAACGAGATCGACGTTGAAAATCCACCTGATTTGCCGTTTATCGCTATCACTTTTGGCGGGGTTGGGAACCCGACCCTGAAGAGATCGCGGAGGTTGCGTAACATTCCTCCGGGAGTTGTTCCGGCGGCTGTTCCAAAAAGTCAAGCTGGTCCTCGTCGCCATGTGCCAATTGAGCACATAAATCTGGCCGAGAATGTTACAGTGGAAACTGATTCTGACGATGATGAGTATGTACCACCCGTACCAGTTGCTGCATCGGCGACCTCCTCTACTCCTCGACTGGCAAAAATGACGACTCCTCGCCGGAAGCTAACCATGAGTTTGGCGGAAAAGAAGAATCCGCCAGCTTCCGTCAAGGTGTCCCCATCGTCTACTGTGAGCTATTCGAGTCCCCCCTATGGAATTTCTGATTTCTTCACTAGAGAGGTTACAAGTTCTTCTAGTCCGCTGACTACTGCTCCTCCTCTCACTCCAGTTAATATGACTCAACCGGCGCCTGAGCCTGAGCTCTTCGATTACTCTCCCGACTCCGACGATGCATTTCCCTTTGGCAGTTACTTGTCTGCCATAAGAAGGGAAAAGAGAAAGGCCAAAGCTGCCAAGAAAGCCGCTGATAGTTCTAATGTTGCATCTCCCATAGCAACACCTTCTACAGCTGCTCCGCCCGCCAATGTTGGTTCTGGTGATGTGTCACCGAAACCAACATCTCCTGCCACTGACTCTGCCTCTTCTTCTAGCTATGGATATGTTGATTTTGCTGCCCCTGAACGTGGATTATCCTCATCTGACCAGTTGACTGGTGATTCTGATGAATTTCATGGCGTTGAAATCGATGACATGGTGCCTGTGTCACCAAAGTTCTTGACTATGGAAGTGGAAGAGTTGTTTGACGGCTATTAAACTCGAGGGATGATGGCTGCGCGTCGAGTCCCGGTTGAGGTCTTTGAGAAGCAGAACCTGATTGCCTTCTTCAAACATCGAGGTATGTATTCGACCGTTACTACTGCTATGCCATTTGTGCATGATGTCATCCTTGAGTTCTATGCAAATATGTTGTCGTCTGTTGTGGATTCCAAGTCTGTGAATTATGGGAAAGTGTTTGTGCGTGGGAAGATTTATTCTTTTACTCCTGACTTGGTTAATGAGATGTTTGGGACTGAGTCATATCATGGAGACTCAACTGTGGATGACATGGATGAGGTCATCAATTTTTTGTCTGGTGGGTTGACGAGGAAATGGCGTGAGCAATTACCCTGCACGCGTCTTTCCTCGCTCTATTCTATTTTGCACAAGGTGGGAGTTTTCAACTGAGTCCCTACTAAGAATGCGATGGTGGTCACCCATCCTCAGGCGGTGTTTTTGTACAAACTTTGTCGCGGCATCAAACTCAACTTTGGCCAGCATGTCTTTGAGGCCATCACGAGGTTTGCGACGACCAAGGCCGCATCCTCTCTGTGCTTTTCATCTCTTATGTACAACCTATTGGAGAGTCAAGGTTTCCATCCTACCGTCGACAACGTGCCCACTGGGGAGGCCGATTAGTTCTCTTTGCGTGGTCAGAATTTGACTGGGGCACGCATCATTGATCTTCCTTGGGCTGCGCCTCCTAGAACTGCCGAGAATTCTGGTGACGATTCTGGTGTTCCTATCACCGGTTCCAACATGGTGCAGTTTCCCACTCCAGTCGTTAGGGCACAATTAGCTTTGCTCGATAATCACATTGCCCAACTGCAAGCGCTTCGAGGATCTTTGTTGGAGGCCCTTTTGCATTCTAAACAAAAAGGGGGAAAAGATGCTGGAGTTGACGATGTTGATGGTGGTGAAGATGACGTTGATGGCAAAGCTGCCGAGCTGTTGGCCAGCTTTGCCAAGGATAAGAGAAGAAAGAGGATCCGGTCCAGAAATAAGAAGTTCAAGAAAATGAAGAAGCTGTTGAGAAAGAGGAAGGCTCGGGGTGAAGGAACATCGACATCTCCTCGTCGGTCGAAGAGGGTTCGCAGTCAATGAGTTCCTATGCCTTCGTCTTATTTTATGTTTTGATTAGTGGCTGAAAAACAATGTTTGTTTTAATGTTTATTTTGATGTTGGTTTGTTTTATTAAATAGTTGTTTACCTTAGGGGGAGTTTAAGTTTGAGTTTTTGAAATTATTGCGTCGTAGGTGTTCTGTCCAAAAAGGTACAAGGGGGAGATTGTTGAAAATTTTATTCTTGGTAATTTTTTCTTTTTTAGTTGTTTGCCTTTCTTGGGCACAGAAGAAATTAGGACTCTAAATTTTGTTTCCTAGATTGTGTTTAGGACTTTATTAAGTTTCCTATATTATGTTTATGACTTGGTTTAATTGTTTACCAAGTATAGGACTCTTCTATTTAAGATAAGGAGGAGTCACAAGAGGAGATACACTTTGACGCACGGATTTTGCGAGGAAAAGAACGGCGCAATCATCAAGGAAGAACACAAGCAAGTTACATACTTGAAGCCATTGTCCGAGATCAAGAAGATCTTCGAAGCTGTCTGACCAACAGAGAAGATCATTCTTCACGGCGACAAGTATTTTAGTATCAAAGTATTTGATACTTTAGTTCTCATATATTACTTTATATCTTTTATGTATAATCTTGAACAAGAAAAGTAATATAGTTTTCGGGTTTGTACACCCAAGTTCACTAGTACTTTTACTTGTGAACGGAATTTAAATTACTTTGTTTATCCTTTATATTTCCGCTGCTTATTTTTGTTAAACTCTGGTTGATGTTAGTTTCGGTGATTGTAACACCGAAAGCAACATCATTTACTGATACTTATTTTCATTAACCATAAACCTACAAACTTACAGCAAGCCTTTATTAGAGTTTGAATTCATGCATCTAATAGTTTAAATTCATGCATCTAATTAATAAGCCTTTTATTACTTTGCGGAAATTTAGGCCATGTATGGAATCGTATCCATTTCCAATTTCTCAATTTCCAACTATTTCGAAAATTAGAATCATGTTTGTTTAAGATTTTTCATTAGAAATTACCTTTTTCAATTTTTATTTTTCACATTAAAATATTTCAACTTTATCAATTACATCTAATCTTTAAAGTTGTGGAACCCACCACTACCACCAATATCTACTTTAAATACTATTATTTTTAAATTATATCTATATAATAGGACCCACCATCTACAATCTTATTAATGGAAATGACTACGGTACCGTGAATGTAACATACCTCCCAACCCCCCTACATTTACATCCCTTGATCTTATCATTATCCATAACCAACTTTGGGTTTAAGAGTTCTGATTAAGTGGGGAATGGTACCTTCACGGCACCATAGAAGTCCCCCATATTAATATTATATTATATATTCAAATTAAAATATTAAAAATGGACCCCACAACTAACAACTTTCAATTTATTATATTATAAAAAATTTATTACAAAAACACCCATCCAAACATAATCTCAATTTTCACACGAAAACTAATAAATTTTCATTTATCACTTTTTCCACTAGAAATTGAAAATTGAGATGGAAACACATCCATACATTAGAGTTTGAACCATTAAATCTACTTTTCACCACTTGTAATTTTTCTTGGAAGGATAGATTATTATTGAATAAAATTGTGTTCTTAAGCATATTATTTAAATTGCATTCATACGCTCTAGTTGCGTCAACACGACAAAAGGTCAAGATATATATAGGGTTGGGTTCAAATGAGAACCCGTCATTATATGTGAATCTAAAAACTCATCTTGACCATTAGATTGGATAATCTTGATGGTTGAGATCATGACATGTCAGCATGATAATAATGTAAAAAAATACATTAATTAATTAAAAATGATATTTTGGACATATATCAACGTTTACAAAGAGCACTACATTGTTCTTTACAAAGCACAATAGATTAAGAAAAAAAACACTACGATTGTATACAAAAAGCATCGCAAATTTCGTCCATAAACTGCAAATTCAAAAATTTGAAATGAAACTCAAATTTTCAACAAACCATAACWTTTTCAAATTTTATTCGTTTTGAATGAAATATATATCAAATTAATCACATTCTCAAGATCTACAATTTAAGATACATATTGCATGTTTTAAACGTAAAAAAAATATATATATAATTAAATTAAAAAAACTGGACTGATTTTAGCATTACAGTACTGTGACACTGTGCAATATTAAATCTAAGGCCAGGATTAGTCCTTAGGTTCACATATATTGACGGGGTTCTCATTTGAACTCAATCCTATATATATATATATATATATATATATATATTAAAATCAGATGAAGAAAAAAAAAACCAAAATTCGCACACCTGATTGGTTTCTTGGTTGGTAGAAGCCATTGTATATACATTGGTTAGAAGCTACTATTATGCATCTAATTTGATGAACTTTGTTGACACGTGTTACATATTCCTATAGGCGTATCTGCATTGTGTAGTGTGGTGTCAAATGGTCCCACTAAAAATTAATTTTTGTTTAAAGAGTGTAGAAAGTTTATTTATAAATGA
This sequence comes from Phtheirospermum japonicum, assembly GCA_014905375.1. Classification (NCBI taxonomy): domain Eukaryota; kingdom Viridiplantae; phylum Streptophyta; class Magnoliopsida; order Lamiales; family Orobanchaceae; genus Phtheirospermum; species Phtheirospermum japonicum. The sequence goes on along the minus strand of BMAC01000329.1, from coordinate 283,730 downwards.
CAAAAATGACAACCCCATAAAAAAAAATATTCAATATTATCTTATTTTATCATTAATTTAAAAATAGGAATTATTAATAAGACTTTATCTTTATCTGTGTTTTTTTAATGAATAATATTTTCTAATAATTCAATTAAATCTTTGAGTTTGCTAAAAGGATCAAAAGTTGTTCTGCGCCATTTTGGCCACAAGACAATGTCTTATACTAACATATACTGTATATCTTCTTGGTGTTGGTGCAAATGCTCTCTTTTTCTTGCCTGGGATGCAAGGACAACCTTGCACGAGAAGAAAGGTAGCACAATTTATTTCCTTTTTTAATTTCTAAGAAAAGAAATCAAAAAAAAGAAAATAAAAATTGAACTTTTCATTGTGTTGTTATTTACATCAATGAAAAAAAAAGAATCATTTAGTATTTTTGGTTGGCGTACTTTTGTAGTTGAACTCGAAATTGTTATTATAATATATTTATTGAATTGGAACGGTGAAACGAATTGAACTCGTGACGGGTCAAAATTCAAATGTTCCAACCCGTTTTGGGCCTTTTATATTTTCCAGTATATTCTATTTTATTTAAATTTTCATTTCCTTTCCATACAAGGGTTTTTTTTAGACTTTTTATATAGATCTAAAAAAATAACATTTAAATCTTACTTAGTAGTATAAAATGAGCGTTTAATTCTTCTTGATAGATTGATCGAGACAATTTCTCTTCTAAAATACAACAAATACAAGACAGAGAGTATCATTTATCCAAGTTAAGTGAAATAAGCAATCTGAATAGCAAGTGAAATAAATACGTGGAATATGAAATTTGATCCGAATCATATTTGAAGTGTTAGTTTTGGAAGCCTCAGCCATGATCAGAGCTGTCCATGCAAATCGAATCCAACTAAACTAAGAATCAATGTTCTATTTTTGTCTACACACATAAATCTGATCAAGCAGCAAATTTCACCTGTAACAATGTTTCTTACATTTCCACCAAGTAAAAATAAAAAATTGCTGATTTTTATCGAATTATTTGGCTAGCATCTGTAACAACATTATTTGTGTAGGCACGTCTTCGTGACTAATAAGTTCTGCACTAAAGCTATTTAGTTTTCCAAGTTACAAAAGCCATCAAGAAAGAGAATTTTTACAGTTTAGCAATGACATGTGCTGGTAAATTTGACCTCACTGTGAATCTCAAATCTTCCCAGTCATCATCATCAATCTTCGAAAAGTAACGGTCAACCATCTCGTCGCTGATGGACTCGATTTTGGAGGGCACCCACTGTAAAATTAGAAGCAAAATATAATAATAATAATAATAATAATAATAATAATAATGGGAAAAGATTGTAACCATCATGTACTATACGCGTTTTTTGGGTTTGCATCCTAACGTTTTTTTTGTAATTTAATGCATCCTGTACTTCAAAAAATTTTGAAAGTGCATCCTCCAACCAATCAACTCGTCCAAACTCGTCGAAACTCACCTAGTCTCACGAGTGAGGTTGCATATTTTCAAACCCATATACTTGAGTTCCGGTGAATTTATTATTTATTTAAAACTAGTTTCGGCATATTTTATTTAAATATGCAAAAATTACCGAATTTATTACTAAATAAATAATAAATTTTATTTATTTAATAAAACTAGTTTCGGTAAACATTAGGATAAAATATGGTTGCATATTTATTTAATAAATTCGAGTTTTTATTTAATAAAACTAGTTTTTTTCTAAATTTTGTATAGTAAAGGATGCACTTTCAAAATTTTGTATAGAACATGATGCATTAAATTACAAAAAAAAACGTTAGGATGCAACAAAAAACGCGTATAGTACAGGATGGTTACAATCTTTTCCCTTAATAATAATAATAAAGAACGTCAGCGAATGTCTATAATTGGTCCTTTTACTTACACTTCATAATAATTTTATAAATTTAGAAATGATTAAATTACAAACTTCACCTAAAGTTTGGTTAATTACCAAAAAAAAAATGCTATTATTTTTTAGAATTTAAGTACCTCCTTGAGGATTGTATTTGTTTAACCGATATTCCTCTAAGGTAAAATATTAAAAAGGTATTTGTAACTTTGAAGATAGCCGGCTTTTTTTTATAATTAGACTGAGCGAACCTAGGAGTATTTTTTAATTAATACTAGTTAGAAAGATATATATATATATATATATATATATATATATATTTATATTGGGAGTGGCCGTGCACCTTTGGGTTCTTATCCTTGTCAATCAAGACCGCTCTGCAACCCTGAATTCGAATAATAATTTAGACAACGTATGAATGAGCAAACAAAGATGATTTTTCTTTTTTTGGTATTATTTATAATACCTCAATTAAATCCTTGCTAATTTCTCCGCGCACCACATGGCAAACCATTCTGAACTCTCGAACGAGGCATTTGCCGATGCCCTGTAGTCTACCTTCTCTAATCTGGAAGAGAATATGCACAATTGCGCTTTAGCCTTTTAATTAATTATATATATATATATATATATATATATATATATATATATATATATATTATATATTAATGCAAAATTCTCATACTTCGTTAGTTTTGGAAAAAATCTTGGTGCTTCGATGTCATCGGGGCCTAATATTTGACTAATCCAGTATACTTCTTTTATTATATTTTACCTAATTTAATATTTTCCTAATATTATATTTTGACTACTTCAATATATTTCTTTTAATACATGTTACCTAATTAATGTATTCTTTAGCATACTTTACCTAATTTAATATCTTACTTTTATTTCTAATATAAAAATATAAATAAGTTACATCTCATTAGAAAAAATATATATATATATAAGTTGAAATAATTGTTATTTATAATAAAAGTTGAAATAGTGCTATTAGAGTTTTAAATATTTATTTAAAAAAAATACGAGTTATATAAAATTATTACAAAATAAAAATAATATAAAAATATAAACTTAAACTTCTTTATCTAATCCTAATATAAGAAATTGAAAATAACATTAAAAATATATATGAAAAACTATTGTTGCCCAAAAAAAAAAAAGGGAAACAAAAAAGATAATATAAATAATAATAATATTTACTATGCCTAAGAAAAAAAATATTAAATATATTTAAAATTTCTTTATCCAACCACAATATAATACATTGATACACACATTATATAACTATACGAATAAATTAGTGTCTTACGCATAAAAAAGAAAAGAAACAGATAATAATAATAAAGTAATTTTACATATACTACAAATTAGATGTACGACTTTTTTCAATTGAATTATCAGTGTCTTATAGATTCTAATTTCTTGATCACATATTCACATGTCACACGGTGTTGTACGTCTTACATTTTTTTCAAACTAAATTTTCTATGGGTTTCTCAGTAAATTTTAGGATTTTTTTTGATATACTTTACAACTAATTTCGTGAACCACGGTAAAAAAAACTTGAAAATTTTTTATTGTGAAAACTATTATTACTGTAATTAGAACAAATAATATTCTGCTTTGTGAAAAATAATCTTTTTGTAAATAGAACAAATAATGTTATGATTTGTATGTACCATTTTTAATATTATTCTTTTAGTATTTTTAATGAATATTACTCATTTTCAGTTCCCCATAATATGCGGGTTTAAACTTTTTTTTTTTTGTCTATATATATATTTATAGAATTAGGTTCAAATGAGAATCATATCCTTATTTGTGAACTTATGGTCAATTGCGGGCCTTAAATCTAATTAAATGGATGAATCAGATTTTTTGTGTATTTCCTTATTTGATTAAAAGCATTTGTATTGTATAATAAAAACACTGCTGGTGTATATAACTAAAATATTAAAAAAGCACTCTGATTATATAATAAAAGCACTAGTGGTATATAATAAAAGCAGGTTCGCAAATAAGGACATGATTGTCATTTGAACCCACCCCTATATATATATACTCCCTCCATCCCAAAATGATAGCCTTGCAGTTGATTTCACGCATATTAAGAAATGAGTAGTTTATATAGTTAAGTCATTAAATTAGTTAATGTTTTTTAATTATACCCTTCTTGAATTTATTAATGTCAATTAATACTCATAGAAATCAGTATTGGAATTAGTATATTTGTTATTGGAATAGTAGAATTTTGTATTGTAATCATCAATTTTTAATTTACGAGTTAGAAAATTAGTATTTCAAGAATATTAATTAAGGATATGTGTGGAAATAAGAAATTAATAATACGTTAAATATGGTAACCGGATTATTTTTGTGGGACGGACGAAAATGAAATAATGGACCATCTTTGTAGGAGGGAGGGAGGGAGTATATATTGTTATACACCTATTGGTATTTCTTTCTATTATTATATTTAGACTAATTTAATAGTTTTCTTTTATTATATTTTATCTAACTCAATAATTTTCTATTATACTCCTAATATAAAAATATAAATAAGTCATATATAATTAGTAGAAAAAGAATCTAGATTAATTATTTTAATTAAAATACAATTTACATATGAAATAATTTTAATTAAAAAAATTTATATATGAAAATAACTAATAAATTTTATTTATAATAAAAATTGAAATAATTTAATTTTGAAATTTTAAATATTCTGTATAGATAAATTATGATATATTTACAATAATTAGAGTATGTAACTAAATATTAGTAATGAACTCAATCTAAATATAAGAAAATAAAATATATAATAATTAATTAGTATTTATTAGACAATGACACAATGCGAGAAGATTTATGAGTATGACACCTTTTGAAATTTTCAAAGTATGTAACTATAATTACTAACAAAATTAATTTAAACATAAAAATATAAAATGAGTTAATATTAATTAATTAATATAGATTATAGACGGGTTGAAAATGTGACATCTTTTGAATTTTTATAAGTATGCAAATATAATTATTAATGAATTTAACATGAACATTAAAATATAATATTAATCAATAATTATAATAATTAAAAAATTGAACAGGGCACAAGTTGAGATACACATCCTTTTAATTTTTTATTTTAAACTTAATAATTTTCACAAATACTTTTTATATTTAGTTTTTTTATAAATCTCATGTAATACACGAGTGTTAAACTAGTATATTGTTATACACCTATTGGTATTTCTTTCTATTTTATAAATTACACCCTCAATAGAAGTATATGTAGTACATACACGCAAGGTGGTATTTGTAGTTTTAAAAGATGATTTAGATTCTGTAATTAAGTCAAAAGCCGAGGGTTGTTTTGTAATTATCCCAAAATGACATTTCGATTGCTTCGGACAGGCTCGATAGTATATGACTAAGAATGCCTACTGATCCGTACTGATCTAAGAGAAATTTTAAGGCTCGTAGGTGACGCTTTCTTCAATGAATGAATTGTGAAAGAGATCCAATCGTTATTCTCGTCGGCTGCCTCTCTCTCCTACAAACATAATGCCAAAATAATAATAATGATGATAATAATAATAATAACAACATTTGGCTGGGCAAGAAGCACCCAGTTAAACTGATATGAACTTGTTCAATCATTATTACAAGGATTGCTATAATCTCTTCAACCGTTCTTCTTGAGAAATGTTTATTAATCGTTTTCAACCTGCAGTTATAATAATATTAATAATTTGATTTTTAAAAAGAAGGAAAAAGAAAAGACCGATAGCTAAAAAAAGAAAAATACAACCGAGAATTATTGTACCTGTGATAAGCGCTGTTCTTTTTCAAATTTGGTATGTGTGAGAAATCACTAATAATAGAAGAGATAACATCTGAATCACCTGAATCTGCTTTAACAAGTGCTTCTTCTAACATTGATATTCTCTATCCAACAATAGATGCATGCATGCATATAAAATAATCAAAATATGTTAAGTTGAGATTTTTGGCAATGGTCTAAGGATTATGAATTTATACCTCAGATGGAACAAAGTGAGTTGCTAGACCACATGCAATCATTTCGGCACCATCTAACCTTGCGCCTGTTAGACCAACATATTCTCCTGCCAATAAAAGTGCATTTTTCAAAAAATGAGAGACGGTCTTTTCCAAATAAAGCAAAATATATTTTTTTATGACAAAAACTTGAGTCAAACTGTTAAGCAAGACCTAAATTTCAGTTTTTCAGTTTTTCTTTTTAGCTTTAACTTTTTAGGCTGCGTTTGGATGAGGATTTTCGAGGTTTCTAAAGTCCTGGAATTTAATTTTGAAAGTTCAAATGAATAGTAAAATCTCGCTTGTTTAGAGTTTTATAATGTTAGTGTAGCAAGTCAAATCATATCTGTTTTTTTTTTTTATGAATAAGTTGCGGTGTTTTTATTAAAAAAGGAGAAAAGTGTTCGAGTACATAGCAAACAATGAAAAAGAAACAAACTAAAGAAACTAGCGCTTCATAAGAAATCCCCGCTTAAGAGAATTCTTTGAAACTTTGCGTAAAGGAGTAGAAGCTTCGTCTTCAGCCATATCCGCCCAAGACTGTCCAGAAGCAATATTCATAAGGTGTAGGACAGGAGAGGATTTTGGATCGTTGATAATAAAAGGAGTAGAAGACTCCTGTTGTAATTTTTTGATTATATCAATTAATTCCCGATCAATGGCAGATTTACGAAAAATAGGGGTGCGATATTGGCTGCCAAAGTCCGACTCATCCACTATAATACATTCGTCATATGCAAAACAAGCTATTGGAGTATGTTGCGCTGAAGGAGAGACCTTATCCGAAGAACTCATGGCTACTTGATCAACAAAACTCTTGCTCGAAGAAGCAGGTTCTTCATAAAGCACAAGCTGTCGAGAGGTGCCCCAAACTATCTCAACCGATCTGCAAACGGTCGGTTGGTTCTTCCTATAGAGCTGTGCAGTTAGTTTCTCACCCTTTTCTGAGCCACTGTCAGAAGGCTCAGAAGCAGTACTGTAATCCTGTCATTCCGAGCCAGAAGGAGTAACAAGAGTATCAGCGGCTTTAGGAGCCGTGTTCACGGGAGCGGGAGGTAACGGTTCGGACTCGGACCTCAAAGTAGCCTCCAAGGTAGGAGGCATCGAAGGACCCGGACAGAAATCTGTACGGTTACGGACCACCGGGGCAGTGGGTGTTGACTCAGGTCCGAGATCAGACTGTAATGCGTTAAAAGTATTGGAAGTCATCAGAGCAGTAGTAGGGACTGGAATCGAACGGTGTTCCATACGAGTGCGGACCGTCAGAGCCCGAGAATTAGAACGCCGACGAGGGCGTCTGCCAATCGTCGCTATCCACATTCTGAGTGGCGCGAGTTATGCGATTCGGGCAAGAACCAACAAGGTGCCCCATCGATTTGCAAAACGAATAGAAATCCGGTAAGTTCTCGTAACCTAGCGAAATATAACCGCAATACCCCTCACGTTCAATCATGACCGTTTCAATAAGGGTATGATCAAGATTCAACTCAACCAGCACACGTACAAAGTGGCCAACAGAGCCATTAAGGGAACGTTCATCTATTTGCAAGGGCGTACCAACAGTCATAGTAATATTCAAAATAAAAGACCGTTCCTAGTATTCAATTGCAATTCATATATGCAAACTCAAACCTGAGAGGAAGGCGAAGTCACCTTATAAGGGTTGAAATCCGGGGTCCATGGTAAGAGCCTAAGAGTAGATGAGCCAATCTTCCAGGCTGTCATGGTAAACGCTCGATTCCGATCCTCAATGAGAGCGAAAGAAATACTAAAATATCCCTTTCCAAGTGGAACGAAATTCCAATTGCCGGTGATGTTCCATGCAGAAGAAAGCGATTCCTTGATAGTAGCGATCGTAAGCGGCTTCGATCCTTTCGGCTGGAGAAGACGGCCGATGAGTGAGTCGCGTAAAAGAGTAACACGAGATTGGTAAAGGGACACATTAATCGTAACCGAAAAATAATCCCCCTTCTTAATCGGAGGAGCCCCTAAGGAGTAGTTAACCGGAGACGAATTTTGTGGGTGGGAAATGGGCCGGGCCGCCGTACCCGGGTGATTCCAAGTAGACGGGCCCGGAACACTCCAAGTAGGCGGGCCGCCAAAACAAGAGGTGGAAATCCGCTGCTGGGCAGGATGAGGAGACGAAATGGGCTGGCCTGCGAAAATTAAATTCTGGGCTTGGGGCTGGCCTGAAGAGACAGCCATCTGGGCTTGGGGAGAAGTAAATTGGGCCGCCTGGACAGTGGGTTGGAATAGAGCTGGCTGGGCTGCAGAAAAGGAAGCATGGGTTTGTGTTTGGACAGAATGGGCCGCAACCAAAGTGGACTGGGATGTAGGCACAAAATTAAAGGTAGTAGAATCCACGTGGACATGTGGCAACTTCCAAAAGGCCACTGGTTTGGGGGACGGGCCGGGTCGTAACTGCGACGGGCCAAGGAAATTGGGTTTCCCTGCATGTGGAACCCTAATGGATGACTGATTTGACGCAGCCAGAGGATCACCCGAAAAAAGTGGATCTTGTGCAACCGAAGGAACCGCTGTCAGGGCCAAGGAATGGTGTGTCGAGTGATCGAAAAATGGGGCCGTGCCGGGGGGATACGCCATCTTCGGACCAGGGGGAAGCCTGGGAACGTGGAGATTCGTATACTTAACGGAGGTAGCCGAATGGAAGGGAAACGGCGAAGTAGACAGAGGAGTGTGGACCGAATCAAGGGTCGTCGGGTAAACTCCGTTCAGATGAGTCGAAAGGGCGTCGGGGAAGTGGAAGGGATTGCCTTGCGCATCACGTAAAAACTGCCGCGCCGCAGGCAACGAGCCAAAAGAGATGTCGACCAAGATGGAGCCAAAATTATCTGGAGCAGAGAAAGAGGCGCCGTTCTGAACCAAAGCCGGCGTGGACATGGCATGGGGCTGTGAAAACAGTGGCGGAGGCGCCAGAAGCGGTTCCGCAGGGTTGACCGGGGTAGTTTGCTGGGCGTGCGGCTGTAATGGTTGCTGTGGGGTGGTGATCGAAGCTTGGGGTTGAAGCAAACCAAAGGCCGGACGGTGGTGCTGTAAAACCGGCAGCAAAGGGAGAACAAAGGGTTTCCGTCGTTTCTTCACTATGACTTGATTGGGAGATTCTTCGAGAGTCAAATCATATCTGTTTTTTTATACTAAATTTCAAACCACAATAAACTTTTTAGGTTAATAGGAGGGGTTTAGGTTTAGGATTTCAAAACCTTATCTTTTTTAAAGGAAAATCCACATCCGGGGAAGCCCCGAATCAAACGTAGTTTATTATTTAGTTTAATTTTTTTCTTAGGATTTTTCAGTTTTTAGGGGTATTGTTGCAGGTTTTTAGTTTTATTTTAGTTATCCCGTGTTTCATTTTAATTAATTTAGTTTTTCCAGGATTTTCTATATTTTGGGTATTATTTAAAAAAAAAAAAATTAGTTTTAGGGGACCTGCCTAAAGGTTAGATGGTTTCACATGAGTGTGCCTCATATTATACATATATATTTCTTTTCTTTTCTTTTACTGAGATACAATATTCGATTCATATCGTCCAAAGTTCCTTTTGCTGATTAGAGATGGCAGCAGCTCATACAATCTATATTATATGGAAAATCAACCGGAAAGGTGCTACACATCTACCTCGGAACACGGCATGTGAAAGACACAGGGGCATAAAAGTAATTACCAAAAAAACCCAGGAAGCCTTGACAAAAAATACGAAGCACCTATATCGGGGAAATGCCCCAGCGCCGTCTCAGGCATAGCAAAAAGCTGCAACAACGTTAGAATGACGACACCTATCAGAACGCCGTAGTGATTGTTGATTAACTAGTATATAAATCATTTACTTCCAAAGAAAAAAAAAAGATAAATACCGAATTTTCAGTAGCAATGCGAAATCTACCATGTATAGAAGCACCTGCTCCTCCTCCCATCACAACTCCATTAAGAATCGAAACCTTTTAACATATTTGCAAGAAAGAAAAAAAAAAAAGAAAAATCACATTTAATGAGAACTGCAGAAACCAAATTAACAAACATCAACGAATCTATTTCTAAATAAACACATGGGGTTTGGTGTATGTAGCCATCACATAGTTCATCATAAAATCCTCTTTAAAATAATCTTCACCCGACTTCCAATTACCTGATGCTCATACAAATAGTTCAAAGACAAATCAAATTGATGTTAAAAAAGACTGGTATTTGAGAATTACTAAAGGTGAATAATTAATTTTTTATTTTTTATTTTTTATGTAGAAACAACAGATTTGAAACCACATTCGCAAGGGATTACACAAATTTCGACCTAATAACACTGAAACTTATATATGTTATAGGTATCACTGAAATATCGAACTCATAATCTAAACAAACCAGATTCAAGTATTTAAACTCTATTTTAGCCACCATAAGTTCCTCAGAAATTGACATTCCATGACATAAGTAATTTTGCATAAAACCGGATATGATTTGAACTTCATTTTAACATAAATATGTTAAAATAAAAATCAAGTCGAAGAAAGGTCAAAATCCGGATACCTGATCGGTTTCTCCATTGGTAGAAGACATGATACTTCGAATACCGCTCTGCTTTGGTTTGATGTCCAGCAGCAGGTTTATGGAGGAATGTACTTACTCAATTAATCTATATATACCTTATTAATAAAGTTGGCATGCACAACAAAGTAGGTGGCAACATGCGTTACCATGCAATTGGACTTCATATTTCTTTTTCTTTCCTATTTCTTCTTCTCTCTTTTCTTTTAAGTAGTTTTTCTGTTTACTTTTTTTTGTTTTTAATAAGTTTTATATTTAAAGATCAAATCAATCAACATAATTTTATTTTTCAAATTATATTATCTATATATGTTAGACTAATATACGGTAAAAGTGATAATTGATTATTGTTTAACAAAAAAATTGAATTTTAAAAAATCTAATTCATTAGTATAATTTTATTTCTCAAGTAAACTACATTTTAAATTATGATATTTTTATTCTCAACATGTTACAAAATAATTATTATATTTGTTTAAAGATCAATTGGACTTCCTTTTTCTTTTTCTTTATTTTCTTTTTTCTTCTTCTACTTTCTTTCTTTGCTTTTGAGTTGTTTCTTTTTTTTTTTTTAATCAATCTTATATAAAAAGTATTTTAAAGATCAAATAAATCAATATAATTTCACTTTCTAAATTATACTATCTTTATATGTTGTACTAATTCATGGTAAATAAATTCTAGAAAATCTAATCCATTAGTATAATTTTATTTCTCCCATTAAACTATATTTTAAATTTTGATATTTCTATTCTCACATATTACAAAATACTAATTATATTTATTTAGAGAATGTATTTTTTTTAATTCTTTCTTTGTAATTTACTTTTTTTCCTCTTCACAAACAATTAAAATCCGTCATCAAAAATTTTTATTTTAAGAATGAAACTCATTTATCTTTCTTTTTATTTTTTCCTTTCATATTTTAAATTCTTATTTGATATTTTCATCCATAGCCTGCAGCAATTAAATTTATCATATAATTGTTTAAAATTTATTTCTTTGGTGTTTTATGTTTGATTTCTTTTCCCTATAATTTTTTGTATTGTATTTCTTTATTTTTAATTTATAATATATTTTCAAGTAAATGAATAAGACTCAAATCTTAAGATGAAATATTATTAATAAATAATTATATAGTAAAAGAAATATTATATTGTATAAAGAATAATTACTGCAGAACGGCTAATCTAATAATTTTGAAATATTTATAATATGAATAACTATTATTTATAAATGTATATTACCTAAAGGAAAATTATATTGTATACAGAATGATAATTTAAATATATATAATTTAATATATTTAATCTACATATACAATATAGGGAAGTTTGGAGAGTTGAGGAGGATAGTATTTTTTTTTCACTAGATAGAACGTACAATTGTTATATCATGCACCATATTCATCGAATCTGACCACATGAGTATATTAAATTAAAACTCGAGATATATTATAATATAAATAAATATATTACATAATGTCAAGTTGCACTACTAAATTATATATATTTTTACCTAATTTAATATTTCTTATATTATTATATCTTTTCATAATTTAATATATTTCTTTTATTAAATGTTACCTAATTCAATATTGTACTTATCATATTTTGTCTGATTTAATATCATACAACTATTATAAAAAAATAAATAAGTCATGTTTAATTAAAAAAAAATCTATATAAGTTGAGTTAATTTTTATTTATAATAAAAGTTAAAATAATTTTATTATTAAAATTTTAAATATTCTATTTACAACTACAAGTTATATAAAATTATTACAAAATTAAAATAAATTTAAAATATATAAACTTAAATTTGAATATCTATTCCTAATACAATACATTGAGAATAACATTAAAATATATATATGAAAAACTATTATACCAGAGAGAGAGAGAGAGAGAGAGACAACAACAACAACAAATAATAATAATAATAATAAATTCTACACCTAGAAAAATAAATATTAAATATATTCTAAATCTTCTTATCTAATTCAAATATAATGCATTGATAAACAAATTATTTATCTACATGAACAAATTAGTGTCTTAAGCAAAAAAAAAAAAAATAATAATAATAATAAAATAATATTACATATACTACAAGTTAGATGTACGACGTTTTTAATAGAAATATTAGCGCCTTATAAATTTTTATTTTTATATCACATATTCACATGCGACACGCGGGTGTTGTATGTTTTACATTTTTACAAACTCAATTTTTTTACGGGTTTTCTTTCAAGTTAGGGTATTTTGCTATATTTTAAAACTAATTTTGTGACTTCGGGTAAAAATATTTAAATATTATTATTATAAAAATCAATATTACTGTAATTAGAATAAATAATGCTTCGATTTATGTGTAAAAACTATTTATTTTGAATAATAATCTTTGTGTAAATAGAAAAACAATGTTACGATTTGTGTGTACAATTTTCAATATTATGTTTAGTATTTTTAATAAGTGTTACTCTTCGAATCCCGCATAATATGCGGGTGTTAAACTATTATATATATATATATATATATATATATATATATATATATATATATATATATATATATATATATATATATATATATTACATAACTAATAAGTACATTATAGACAAATATGTATGGATTAGAGCTCATATTGCAAAGTGTATGCATTTTCAATTGGCACCCTAACCGTTAGTCGAACTTCTTAAAATTAATTTTTAAAATTAAAAAAATACCCCCAAAAAATAGGAAACCATAAAAAAGATTGCTTAAAAAACATTAAAAATAGAGTAAAATAACCATAAAGTAGAGAAACTAAACTAAATTAAAAACTAAAATAGAACACTAAAATTAAAACGAAATAATTTTGGGAGTTTCCTAACGAAATGTACCCGTTCGGTTGTATTACACAAATTTTGGTATTTTATATTATCCATGTGTCAGTTGATTCAATGTTACAATGTAATCTTATTTTTATATAATTTCTTTTTTATTCTCTCACAACAAATAATTAAAACTTTAAAAAATCTAATCCTTTAGTGTAATTTCATTTACCCCATTAAACTATATTTTAAATTATGATATTCTTATTCTCGCATATTAAAAAATAATAATTATATTTATTTATTTTTAATGTATTTTTTAATTCTTTCTTTATAATTTACTTTTTTTCTCTCCGCAAATAATTAAAATCCATCATCGAGAGTCTTGTTTTAAGAATGAGACTTATTTATGTTTCTTTTTTATTATTCCATTTCATATTTTAAATTCTTATTTGAGATTTTCATCCTGGCTGGCAGCCATTAAATTTATCATTTAATTTTTTTAAAATTTTATTTATTTGATGTTTTAATGTTTGATTTCATTTTCCTACAATTTCAAATTTTTTTCTAATATATTTTTTATTCTTAATTTATGATATATTTTCAAGTAAATGAAGAAGACTCAGATATTAAGATGAAACTAGTATTACACCTGTGCAATGCATGGAGGAATAATTTTAAGGTTTAATTTATCAAATATTTAATATTATTCTTACGTTGATAATATAATAAATAAGTGGTTATAATAATTTAAACAAAATTAGAATATGATAAAGATCAAAATAAAAATTGAAGAAATCGAAGAATTAAACATTATATATAACATGATTAGCAAAACTATTATTAATCAAAAATTTATAATTTACAAATTATGAAATACTTTCTTTTACACAACATTCGTAGTTTTTTTTTTCAACGTTTATTTTTCATCATCGCTAATCAAGATTATTAACCTTTTCGATTGGTCACCCTTGATTATTTCTTTGGTGTTTTAATATTTGGTTTCATTTTTCTTACAATTTCATTTTTTTCTAATGTATTTTTTCTTCTTAATTTATGATATATTTTCAAGTAAATGAATAAGACTCAAATATTAAGATGAAATATTATTAATAAATAATTATATAGGCAAAGAAAAATTATATTGTATAAAAAATAATTATATCAGAACAGCTAATCTAATAATTTTGAAATATTTATAATATTAATGACTATTATTAATAAATGTATATTACGTAAAGGAAAATTATATTGTATAAAGAATGATAATTTAAATATACATAATTTAATATATTTAATTTACCTATACAATATATGAAAGTTTAGAGAGTTAAGGAGGACAGTTTTTTTTATTCTTTTATTTCCAATTATTATATCACGCACCAGTACCAGATTCATCGAATTTGACCACATGAATACATTAAATTAAAATTTCAGATATATTATATATAAAACAAACAAACATACATGATATATTACATAATGTCAATTTACACTACTAAGTACAACAAATATATTTGGAATAGAGCCATATTGCAAAGTGTATGCATTTTAAATTGACACTCTAACCGTTAGTCGAACTCCTTAACAATAATTTTTAAAATAAAATAAATACAAAAAAAAAATAGGAAACCTTCAAGAAAATTGCTTAAAAAACATTAAAAATAAAGTAAAATAACCCTAAAGTAGAGAAATTAAACTAAATTAAAAACTAAAAAAGAACCCTAAAATTAAAACAAAACAATTTTGGGAGTTTCCTAACGAAATGTACCTGTTGGGTTGTATAACACAAAATTTTGTATTTTATATTATCCATGTGTTATGATTCAATGTTACAATATGATCTTATTTTTATATAATTTCTTTTTTTTTTCCCTCTCAGTACAAATAATAAAAACTTTAGAAAATCTAATCCATTAGTGTAATTTCATTTACCCCATTAAACTATATTTTAAATTATGAAATTCTTATTCTCGCATATTAAAAATAATTTTTATTTATTTATTTTTAATGTTATTTTTTAATTATTTCTTTTTTACTTTTTTTTCTCTCCACAAATAATTGAAATCCATCACCAAGAGTTTTGTTCTAAGAATGAAACTTATTTATCTTTTTTTTTCTCTTCAATATTTTAAATTATTATTTGAGATTTTCATCCATAATTGACAACCATGAAATTTATCATTTAGTTTTTTAAAATTTTATTTCTTTGGTGTTTTAGTGTTTGATTTCACTTTCCTACAATTTCAATTTTTTTCTACTGTATTTTTTATTTTTTATTTTTAATTTATGATATATTTTCAAGTAAATGAATAAGACTCAAATAGTAAAATGAAGTATTATTAATAAAGAATTATATAGGCAAAGAAATATTATATTGTACAGAGAATAATTATTTCAGAACAACTCATCTAATAATCTTGAAATGTTTATAATATGAATGAATATTATTAATAAATGTATATTATGTAAAGGAAAATTATATTGTATAAAGAATGGTAATTTAATATATTTAATATACCTATACAATATATTTAAAAGCATTCATGTCATACTTAATTTCAATTGAAGTTCAAAATTGAATTTATTCTATTAGGTATACATTTATATTTTAGATACTAATCGCTTCAATATCATTGTAATATTTATATTTAATTTAATACGTATACCATCATTTCCTCATTGTGCGGAGGAAAGAAATTATCTTCACATAAAATTGTAGCAGACATACAATCAATGCTGAACAGTGAAAATAATAAAAATACCATATAAGAGAGAAAAATTCAAGTAGGATTACTTTTTCTTTTGTAATTATATAGAAATTTACTTAATATAATTATGATAGATACCCTAATTAATATTAAAAATAACAAGATCACACACACACACACACACACACACACACACCTATATATATATAATTATTTTTATATTATTTTAGTTTTTATTGTGAGGTTTTTGTAATCTTATTTTATATTTTTTTGTTATATTTTTTTTTTCTGTGAGTCCAATAATATCAAACTAGTATTGTGCCCGTGCGTTGCACGATAATTCTTTATTTTACTTTATCTAAAATAAAAATATTTGGCTTGAGTGTATTAAAATATTTAAATAAGTAATTATATATATATATATATATATGATTAGGTTCATGTGAGAACCAATTCCCTAGGTGGGAACTTTAGGAACCGCTATTTTATATTATATGTGATGCTAATTTATATGATACAAAATTAAGGAAAAAAGGAAAAGACCTAGGGAATTGATTCTCACATGAACCTAATCTTATATATATATATATATATATATATATATATATATATA
>BMAC01000329.1:251227-263289 GCA_014905375.1 Phtheirospermum japonicum | reverse complement strand
ATAATAAAAATAGAAAAATAATTCTACATGACTTTTTTTCTATCTTACATATTTTTTTTCTAATTATTATATATATATAGATATATTTAAATGATCTTGTTATTTTTAATATTAATTAGAGTATTTATCCCTAATTCTATTATGTAAATTCCTATATAATTAAAAAAAGAAAAATAATCCTACGTGACAGTTTTTTCTCTTACATGTTTTTTTTTAATTATTTGCACTATCCAACATGGATTGTAGGTCAGCTATTATGTGAAAATAATTTTTTTCCTCCGCACAATGAGCAAATGATAGTATAAGTATTAAATTAAACATAAATATTACAATGGAGTTGAAACGATTAGTATGTAAAATATAAATGCATACTTAATAGAATAAACTCAAGTTTGAACTTCAATCAAAATTAAATGTGACATAAATACTTTAAAATTACCGCGTTTAGCAAAATTTGCTTTCAAATGCGGTCTTTCCTTTTTTTCTTTTTATTTGGAATTAGTTGATATTTTTCGAAATCTATTGTAATTGACGTCATAGTGTTCACTCCACTTAGTTTTGGGTTTGCACTTATATTGTTTTATGCGGTTTCAGAGATAATAATAAAATTCATTAATTTATGAGATCAATTTAAATGAAAAGGTGTTGAAATAATATTTTATAAACAATATGTTGATGACCAATAAAAAATAATATCATATTATATTGTATTGTGCATTTTGTATAATTTAATTAAATAAATTGATCAAATTATTTTGAGAAAAAATAACAAA
The DNA here is from genome assembly GCA_014905375.1 of Phtheirospermum japonicum. Lineage (NCBI taxonomy): Eukaryota > Viridiplantae > Streptophyta > Magnoliopsida > Lamiales > Orobanchaceae > Phtheirospermum > Phtheirospermum japonicum. The sequence goes on along the minus strand of BMAC01000329.1, from coordinate 262,516 downwards.
TTTGATATTGTTGGACTCAAAATGAGAAAAATAACGAAAAAAACGTAAAAAGAGAACTCATAATAAAAATCAAAATAACATATAAGTGATTATATAAATATAATATATATATGTGTGTGTGTGTGTGTGTGTATAATATTACTTTTTTATTATTTTTTAATGTTAATTAGAGTATCTATCCTAATTATGTTAAGAAGATTCCTACATAATTAAAAGGAAACCAAATCATCATTAATATTAATTAATGTATCTATCATAATTATGTTAATAAAATCCCTACATAACTAAAAAAGGAAAATAAGTTTACGTGACATTTTTTCTCTTTCCTACTCATATTTTTCTCTTTCTCCGGACTGACAATCTAATTAAGGTATTTACTTCTCTAATTATATTAAGAAATTACTAAGTAAAGTAATTATTAATCCTACGTGGCATTTACGTGGCATTCTACTCCTATTATTTTCTCTCTCCAGACCTCTCTTTTAATATCTTTTAATATATATATAGATCCGTCCTAACCCGCCTACGCACTAACCCCATTTGCCGCCTAAAGTGATTGCCTGGAGGAGCATATGAAGGACAATATCATATGCATTCAGCAATGAATGAAGTCTGGCTGCTATTCAAATCTTAGCATACAATAACTAGAATGAATGACATTGTTTTTTCTCTCCATTTCTTATCATTTCATAGATGATCAATACACTTGTTTTATTAATTGTAAATCGAACGTACATACCAAGTCCAAACATCTGTATGTTTGAAACTTTTATGCTAAAAACAGGAACACAAGACACATCATCATCTATCTATTCATGTGCACATACTAGCTAAGCCTAGTGTTCTTTAACATGAAGCAAGAAATAATTTATTTATTTATTTTAAATGTGCTAGTTAATAAGAAATCGAGGCAATACCCCGCATTACTGACTGTTTTTTGGTTCTTACCCAAGCATTGGTCGTCAACAGGCCCTCTTCCATTAATTTCATCACCATCATAATTAATAATAGCCCAGCATCAATTACGACTTCAAGGCCTACTTCCCGAATCCCTCTTGTGCCTCTAATAATTTCTTGTTGTAAATTGGATTAATTCTAATTAAATGGTAACAGCGATAATTCATGGTTAATGAATTGTATAGAATTATTCTATTTTTATTGTGAGACCAATAATATTATATTTGTCAGTTTTACTCAAAAGTGATTTGATCACTTTTTTAAATTAAATTAAATAAGAATGACAACATAATTTAGTATTTATATTATTGGCTATCAACGTGTTATCTATRAAATATTATTACTATTCAATACTTTTTTATTTGAATTGATATCATAAATAATGTTTAATATTAATGATAATTTAGTTTCCTTTTTAATTATGTAGGATTTTTCTTAACATAATTAGAATGCCCTAATTAATATTTAAAAAAATAATAAGATCATTTGAATATATATATATGTATGTATGTATGTATGTATGTATGTATGTATGTATGTATGTATGTATGTATATGTATATTGTATATGTTATTTTGGTTTTTATTGTGAGTCCAACAATATCAAATTTGTCACTTTTTTCAAAAATTATTTGACAACTTTTTTAATTAAAATATGCAAAATTGCACAATGCAATACAATGTAGTATTTATTTTATTGTCTATCAACATGTTATTTATCAAATATTATTACGATTCAATACTTTTGATTTGAATTGATTTCAGAGGACGCTTTCTACAACTGTTAAATCTAATATTGGAAGTCCGACTGGTTTTGGGCGTGGAAGTCCAATTTTCGTATTTCCAATAATCTGCACCATTTATGTCGTCGTCTTGCATGCTCTCTATTTTGCATGTACTTGTTGTGTTTTTCCTAATATTTTTAGTTGAGGTTTACCATTGTTTTTAGTCGTTTTGAGTCGTTTATTCTAGTTCTTCGGTAATTTTCTTGTTTATTTGCTTTTTGACTTAAAATGTACGAATTGTGAGGTGTTTGTGTTGTTTTTGGGTTTTTAAGTTCGAATTATTGTTTTGTAGATGGCTAAAAAGGTTATATTCACTCGGTGGACGTTTTGGACCAGAAAACGAGAAATTCGAGCCGAAAGCAGCCTGGATCGACTGAAACGCCCCTCGATCGACTGGGAAGTCGGTCGACTGACTCCCAAGGATCGACTGAAAGCCCCGAAATCGGCTGAAAACAGTAGCTTCTCCTGTTTTGGTAAAGCAGTCGATCGACTGGCAGTCGATAGCATGCATCCTAGTCGATCGACAGGCATTCGAATCGACACATTTCCAGTCGATCGACTGCGGCGCTGAGACTTCAGGAATTTTGAGCATTTTTGCCCCTACAAACAACTATATAAAGCCTACACCTTGCACCATTGAAAAAGAACTCCCTTCCGAACCCTAACTTGGGTTTGTGATCAAATTTCGATCAAGCTCTTGGATAATGTTCTCTTTCCTTAGGTTTTAGATTCAATTTCAAGCTTTGCTGTAATTTATTTTCTAGATTTAGATTTACTTTCATGCTTGGCCTTGGGTTTGTAAGCCTAAGAAGAATTCAAATACTCCTTTGGATTGTTACTTTTGATTGCAATTACATTCAATCTTTGTTTCATTTCTTAATTCAAGTAAGTTTCCTTTCAATTTCATGTTTTATGCTTTATTTCCATGCTTTGTTCTTCATTTTATGCCTTTTGTCTTAGCACCTTGAATTCATGTTAGATCTTAGGAATTGGCTATGGAATCTAGATGAGTGACACATCTAGATCATAGATCGAGTCTTAGATCGTCTTGATTTCAAGTCTTTCATATGCTTTATTTGCAATTTTATTTTCATGCATAGTTTTAGGTTGAATCTTAGATATAGATTTCGTTGCTTGTTATTTGCCTTAAAGTTTTAAATTTTGACGTCAATCTTCATTGCTTTTTTCCATTTATGCTTTCAATTTTTACTTATTTGCATTATTTAGGATTTTATGCATAGTTGTACCTTGTGCATGCATGCTTGTACTTGGTGAAATATTGCATTTTCTTGCTTATTTTCATTATTGCTTTGCATTTACATATTGAGGCATACGACGAGGCATCCTACCAACTTGCAATTTCAATTCCTAGTTTAGTTTAGCTAGTTTATTTTATTTATTTTCATTTTCCTTTACTTTTCAAAGCTTGAAACACATATATTCTTACGATCGAATCGATTTCCGATAATACCAAGCCATGAACCCGTTGATATATTTCAACACCACTAAAATTCTTAAAACAAAATGGCGCCATTGCGACACGGCTTGGTTAAGACTTTCGATTTAATTGTTGTTTCATTGTGTTTTTAGCTTTCTTTGTTATTCCCGGTATGGGAGAGCATGGTGCAAATCATGTCGGGAATGAGTTATCGTATAATGGATTTGGCAACGTGGGAGAGTATGGTGCAAACCACGTTGCCAATGGTGGTTTTGGTTATGGGAAACCCAGCATGGGAGGGCATGGTGCAAACCTTGTCGGGTTTGATAGTTTCTCGAGCGTGAGTGGTTCCTTGGGTGGTTATGGAGCTCCAAATTCCTATCCGAACGAGCAAGCTCTAAATTCCTATCCGAACTATCAAGCCCCGAATTCCGGCCCGTATGGCTATGGTGCTCCACAAAACTATCAGAATATGCCGAGCCTGACTCTCGGTCCGTATGGGGGTTACGTTGTACCTAATCAATTTCCGAACATGCCAACTCCGAATCCCGGCCCGTATGGAGACTCTCATGCGCTTAATTTCAATCATGCTCCGAATGTGAATTTTAATGCTTATGGTGGAGGTGCGAGTTATGGAGGTGCCGTCAATAGTGCTCCAAAGCCCGATCCGTATGAGTTGTTTGGAGGAGGGAGATCCGTTGTCACAAGTGGCCCCCCCATCCGCACCATGGCGGATGTTAATAGACCATTTTTGAGGCCAATTTACGTTGCTACTGACAATAGTGCCCCTCCTCCCGATCCTTATAAGTTGTTTGGAGGTGGGAGCTTCATTGTCCCAAGTGGTCCCACACCTATAGCATTTTCCGCATCCCTCCCTCCCGAGCAAACATCTTCTCGAGCAATATATTCCAATGATTATGAAGTGAGTGGAGTTTCTTCTTCTCGGGAGCTTGAGTTGAAGAAGAAAATGGCGGCGTTGGAGGCTCAAATTGTTCAAATGTCTATCCCGGGCCCGGTTCCCTCATGTGCATGGTATGGAACGTGTGGTCATGATACCGAGTCTTGCCTTTCCCTTCCCTCGTTCAACTTGTCGATGCCTCATGACGTGTGGTCATGATTTTTTAGCTCGGTTATGAAAGGCCATTCTTTAGAGTTGTAGATAAAGAAAAAGTTCTTTCTCCACTCAGGAACTTTGTTGGGGGAGTTTATAAGAAAGCGAGCTAACCCTGACCGGGTGGAGAGTTAGAAATAGTTTTGTTGGTATTTTATTTGGAAGCAAAAGTGAAAGAAGCCTGGATCAGGATCGGTGTTGTAGTATTCACATAGTAAGAGGTATCCTGACAGATACTTCATGGAGTTGGGGGTTAATTGTAAAGGTGAGATGTTGTACAGGTTGGAGATTTCTATGTAGAAGGGGTGAGATGGAAACCTAAACCCCGCTACTAGTAAGGTGTCAAAAAGAGTGATATGGTTAGGCGGAGGTCGCAGAGGGTCTACGTGTGGCCCTTCGGGTAATACCATCTTGGCAGTTTTAGGGAGATTGAGATTTCTCTTAAATTTCTCTAATTTGGAAGGATCGGGTAGTATCCAATAGTTGTGTTTGATCTCTTTGGTTGTGTGGGAAGAAGAAGGTAGGTCGCTGATGGATAGGGAAGAAGCTACAGTCACAGGGTTCTCCCTAAAGTGTTCGCAAGGTGGAGGTGTACTAGATATGGGTAGAGGGATACCCTCCGGAATGGGTGTAATGGCTAGTGATGAGGAGGATGGAATTTCGAGGAGATTGTTTTTCGAGGTTTGAGTTTCAGATAGGGCTATGGTTTGGGCTTGAAGCTCCGACCAGTTTACGTTACCCTCTGGCTCATCGCGGAGGCCGGAGAACTATGTAGAGGCTGTGTGCGGTAATCAAGTGATTGATTCTGAGGAGCCTTCAGAATTARATATAGAAGAAAAGTGGAATCAATTTAAGACACTTATAGAGAAAAGAAGTCAGAATTAGGGTTATTTTGGCCTAGTCTTGATTATGAAAGGGTTTTCTGAGGGAACGGAATCAGGGGAGAGAGTTGAATTTTGCGAATTTTCGATGGGGGATGCTGATACCATCGAAAAATAAAATATATTCAGGGGAGAAACAAACACAGAATAAATATATCTCAGCAAATGTAATTATAGATCTAACAGTGTGATTAAAGTTGTTATTCGAGAAGATTTGGGGGACTTACACATTTTTGACGAGCTGCAGGTCGTTGGTGAACAGTGGGATGATGTGAGATCTGTGGACGATCGTGAGTCCTTAAGCTTTTTTGCAAAATAAAAATGGTGTTTCTTTTTGAAATGGCGTAAAATGGTGAATGAAGAAGATGAGAGGGTTTTATATTTGGAGGCGTAAAAGTGATGGGACAGATTGGAGCGGGATAATAGGGTTTTATTCGAGGAATGCTTTGAGCCTTTTATTTTGGGCCCACTATATTTATTATACTCCGAGAAAGTATTGGAGTGACACGTACCCGACATTGTGTCAGGCTGCATTTAATGAAGCATAAGTGAGATGGGATGTGAGAAAAGAAGCGTGTCTTGACTCTATGGTTCACTGGTAATTGCGATTTTGAGACTGGTTGTGGCTACAGGTCGATGGAGGAGTGGTATATTTTCAGGTCGCCCAGTGTAAAATCTTGAGATTTAACTTGGGGACTTGTGCGTATGAGGTCGTTCAATACGATAATGATAGTATGATTGAAAAAGTGAGCTCGGTGTGTTGACCATTTGTAGGTCGCAGGTGTGGTTAATGATCTATAATGGATTATTGATATTGTTGCTCGATGAGATCGAGCCGGGTAATTCTGAAATATGATTTTGTGAGGTAAAGTGATGGTTTGTGTGCATATGTTGTTTGTGTTTGTTTGATTTTATGTTTACATGTTCTACCTGATTTCATACCTCAATCAGCTAGAGCATGGGGGACTAGCTGATGTGGACCAAAATGTCTGTACGTAATATTATGTGATATATGTGGGTATCTGTGGAAGGCGACCTCATTTTTAGGAGAGGGTGTGCCTCCTGGAAGATGGGTGAGCTGTATTATGTCTTGAAAAAGTGAACGAGACGAAGGCTGTTCCTCAATATTATGTCTTTGAGAAATGAACGAACCGAAGGCTGTTCCTCAAAAGTGGGCGAGCTGATGTGTCTGGAGTAGCGACCTGTAGTATGAGGATGAGTTCTCATATAGGGTCGTGATCTTTGGTGGGTTGGACTGAGTATTTGAGCCTGATTGAGAGTTTAATATGTATATGGGCCTGGTGGGCTATATGCCCAGGCTTATTTCGGTAATATATTAAGAAGTTTCATGTTTATGGGAACTTACTATATGGGAGGAATCCTAATTCTAAGACAGTTGTGGTATTTATGGAATTTTGGTGTGAGAAGGTAACCCTAGATAGTGGAGGATTTCTCCTATCTCTATATAAAGGAGGGTATGCCTCTTATTAATAACTAACGCCATTATTGTTATTTGCCGGCATTATTTTACATTGAAGAGAGAGAGAGGAGTTTGATTTTGCTTATTAACTTAAGTGTCGAAGGGTCTTAACGGGATCGAAATCCGGCCCGTTCTAGGCGTTATTTTGCAGGATCGGCGAGGTCGCTGTGACGATTGCGGAGGACTTTAGAGGTCGCTGAGACGTATTTCATCATCAATTCGGGTCGCTGATCTCTCTTTGAGGTTAGTACCCCCTTATATTTGGTGGTCCAACTTTTTGGGCTTATCACCACCGATAATTGGAATCAGCGAAGCCCAAATTCGCCAGTCGAAGTACTTTTCAGATCAGCCACTGCAAGATAAGTCGTCGCAGGGGTAAAAGACTTGATAGTTTGCATGACGAGATAGGTATGTAACATAAACTCACGTTACCTAAAACGGTGATGCAAAATATGAACGGCATCGTCAAAATATTATATATTTTAGCTTTAATATGACCAAGGACGAAAGGAAACCCACTCCGTTTTCGTCGACGATGGTTTTTCGAGCTGTCGAATGATTCGTCACGACCCGTTTTAGCTCCTTGAGGGTTTCGATACTTGTTTGGCCCTTAGCCCGTTTAAGGGATGTTAGAAGCTCCGAAGCCCGGCCCTGTGCGTCTTCAGATCTCTTCTTCATCTGCACATACTTTTGGGAAACCAAGTGTGGATTAGATGGTGGAGCGTCTTGTTGGGCGTTATGGCGTCGTCCAAAAGCTCTTGCATTGTGGTGGGACACGTGTAGTGACCTAAGCTGAACCATTTGAGGATGTGGGCTTTTCGTAGGTTTGGAATTAATATAACACTTGGAAAAGTGTCACTGAAAGCTAGCCAAAGTGTGTCTGGACTTTTTCTATAATTTGTGTTTAAAATTTGTGTGTTTCGATTTTTTGTTTGCTGCAGTTTATATATGTTTACAATTGTATTTGTTTTGGTTATATATTGTTTGTGTTCTTATTTTTTATTCGATCTTATTACATAATTACATAATGGTCGTGGAACTGTTTCATGCCATGGGAAACATACCGGGCAAACTTATGAATTGATCTTTGCAAGCACCACGTTCCAGAGACATTTATCGACAAAGTTGCATATTAAACAGTGAAACTTCTTTAAATTTATTGTCAAGAATCAATTTCTACAACTGTTGTCTCATCCTCCCCAGTGCCACGTCCAATTCACAGACATCCTTCAAGACTAGAGCATCAATAGAACTCAGCAGCAATACATTCTTGACTGTATATATTGCCTTTTTTTTGGAGATCAAGGTCTTCTAATGCCATATAGTGCTTAATTCTGTGTATGTTACGACTCGGATTAGTATGAATCATCCAAATTTGGGTGGGTTACGTTGATAAGAAGTTGTAGTGAACAAAAATAAATAAATAAATCTATATAATCTAGCCAAAGCTATGACAGATTAATAGTCACTACTATTGTTTTATATTCCTAGTATATTGATTTCATTTGATGCTACTAAATGGAGTTACTATTTGGCAAAAATTTTAAATTTTCTTCTAATTGGTGATTATTGTTCTTCAATAAACAGTTGGTCCTATCAATTTCAATTTTAACAATTTTTTTTAATTAAATACATTGCGATTCTTCCTAATATTGTTGTTGTTTATTATAAAAGTTATTGCGATTTTTCCAACCTGTTCAAGATTTCCAAACTTATTTATTTTTACTGAAACATGAGAACCGTAATTTTAGAAGCATCATTTTTCCAAACCGATTTTGAGGAATTTCTAAACGTAATTGTAGGAGTTTAAGAAATTTTCAACACTTAGAAATTTCCAAACTTCATTTTCCAAACGCAATTTCTCCATACGTATTTTAAGAAATTTCCAAATGTAATTGTAAGAGTCCTTTTTTCCAAACGTGATTTTTCAAGCGTATTTTTCAAAAGAATTTAAAATATATTCAAACGTAATCGTAGGATTTCTTTTATCCATATTTTAAGGTTTAATGGGATGGTTGCTTCGAAACTCGCTCTGTTCAGCTTAGTGATCTTTTACCACAATCGACTTAATGAGAGTTCTTTTATAAAGTCGGTGAAACTAAAAATGCTATCATTGTAAATAAGACAAATAAATATAGCATTAAAACAATTCAGAAACAACATTTTTTTTATTCCTTTTTGATATTAATAATTTATTTTCTTAATTTCTTATTTTTTATTTTTAATTAATTTCATTTTTTTTTACATTTCTTATATTTGCCCGCGAAAATCGCGGGATTAATAATAATTTGAATGATTAGACATGTTAATTATAAATACACATATTTGGTCTCCAATGTAGCATATATGGTTATCTTATTTTAGAATTAAGATATATTTATTTTGTGATCTAGGTTTTTTATTTATGATAAATCAATCAAATATTATTACCTTGTCTAGACTAATGTCAATATCCAAGGTTTACTATATTAAACAAAACATTGATTTAGAATAATAAATTGATTGATTTCATTAATAAAATATTATTTTGGCAGTTATATATGAGATCATAATTTTTTTTTCTCCAATTGGTGACATTTGTTTTCCTTACTATACTTAACAACTAATCCCATGCATCGCATTTATAAATCTACTCGAAATTGTGTATTATGAACAACGATGTAAAAAAAAGTAGAACGATAATAGTACTTTAACGATATTTATATTGGAACGGGACGAAATACAAGTTTTAAATACGATCATACTGCAAGTTTTTTATTATTATTATAATTATCACAAAACTTTCAAAAGTGTCGTTTTTTAACTCCCGTGTAACGCACAAGTCATCTTTATTTTACAATATTGATAGTTAAGAGCGTAAAAGGTTGAGATTTTTTTGTTACGACGAAAATTATATTATTATCAATAAAATAGCTAATGTTGATTACAAATAAATTTTATATATATACATACATACATATATATATATATATATATATATATATAATAATAATAATAATTCACATTCTTATTTGTTAAAGATTTTTTTTTTGATAAATTTAAGTGTTTTTTTTTTTTTTTTTTGTATTTATTAGATTTGTCCGCGAAAATCGCGAGTTTTACACTAGTATAACTATATATCCTTAAACTGCTACTCATAAATATTATATAGAAATTATAATTATTAATATATATATATATATATATATATATATATATATATATATATAGGGTTGAGTTCAAATGAGAACCCGTCATTATATGTGAATCTAAGGACTCATCTTGACCATTAGATTGAATAATTTTGATGGTTGAGATCATGACATGTCATCATGGTAATAATGTAAAAAAGAAAAATGTATTAATTAATTAAAAATGGTATTTTGGACATATATCAACGTAGACACTACATTGTTCTTTGGAAAGTACAATAGGTTAAGAAAAAAAACACTACACTACAATTGTATACAAAAAGCATCGCAAATTTCGTTTATAAACTGCAAATTCAAAGATTTGAAATGAAACTCAAATCTTCAACAAACCATAACTTTTTTAAATTTTATTCGTTTGAATGAAATATATATCAAATTAATCACATTCTCAAGATCTACAATTTAAGATACATATTGCATGTTTTAAAACCTAAAATATATATATATATATATATATATATATATATATATATATATAATTAAATTAAAAAAACTGGACTGATTTTAGCACTACAGTACTGTGTAAAAAGCACAATGAACCTGGACATATAATTGCACTGTGCAATATTAGATCTAAGGCCAGGATTAGTCCCTAGGTTCACATATAATGACGGGTTCTCATTTGAACTCAATCCTATATATATATATATATATATATATATATATATATATATATATATATATATATATATATATAATATATATATATATAGGGTTGGGTTCAAATGAGAACCCGTCATTATATGTGAACCTAGGGACTCATCTTGACCATTAGATTGGATAATCTTGATGGTTGAGATCATGACATGTCAGCATGGTAATAATGTAAAAAAATGCATTAATTAATTAAAAATGGTATTTTGGACATATATCAACGTTTACAAAGACCACTACATTATTCTTTAGAAAGCACAATAGATTAAGAAAAAAAAACTACGATTGTATACAAAAAGTATCGCAAATTTCGTCTATAAACTGCAAATTCAAAAATTTGAAATGAAACTCAAATCTTCAACAAACCATAACTTTTTCAAATTTTATTCGTTTTGAATGAAATATATATCAAATTAATCACATTCTCAAGATCTACAATTTAAGATACATATTGCATGTTTTAAAACGTAATATATATATATATATATATATATATATATATATATATATATAAATTAAATTAAAAAAATTGGACTGATTTTAGCACTACAGTACTGTGTAAAAAGGCACAATGAACCTGGACATATAATTGCACTGTGCAATATTAGATCTAAGGCCAGGATTAGTCCTAGGTTCACATATAATGACGGGGTTCTCATTTGAACCCAATCCTATATATATATATATATATATATATAATACATATATATTAGATTAATAGGTTAACATTAGGTCTAATCTTAATTAATTAATTAATCAAATAATTAGGAAAAAGAAAACTTCCACAAGTCTT
>BMAC01000329.1:234457-251202 GCA_014905375.1 Phtheirospermum japonicum | reverse complement strand
ACAAAGAGCACTACATTGTTCTTTAGAAAGCACAATAGATTAAGAAAAAAAACACTACGATTGTATACAAAAAGCATCGCAAATTTCGTCTATAAACTGCAAATTCAAAAATTTGAAATGAAACTCAAATCTTCAACAAAACCATAACTTTTTCAAATTTTATTCGTTTTGAATGAAATATATATCAAATTAATCACATTCTCAAGATCTACAATTTAAGATACATATTGCATGTTTTAAAACGTAATATATATATATATATATATATATATATATATATATATATATATATATAATTAAATTAAAAAAATTGGACTGATTTTAGCACTACAGTACTGTGTAAAAAGCACAATGAACCTGGACATATAATTGCACTGTGCAATATTAGATCTAAGGCCAGGATTAGTCCCTAGGTTCACATATAATGACGGGGTTCTCATTTGAACCCAATTCTATATATATATATATACATATATATATATATATATATATATATATATATATATATATATATATATATATAATCAGTTTGGTCTATGGAATGGAAGCGGTTATTCCAGCGGAGATAGTAGGGGTGGTCGCAGCGCTTAGCGGCATTTAATGTAGTGGAAAACAAAAGAGATCATAATTATGTTCAAAATGAAGACAAAAAGAAAGGTGAAAGAAGTAAAAAATTAAAAGGATTGACAACAAGTTCGTGTTATATGATTTTTTTTTAAGCTCTTGTATTTTGTAGATATGGGTTTTAGTCGGGACGTCACTGACAACGGCATCTCGTTTTTTAATTTTTTTATTATTATTTTTTTTTTTGCAATTCCACCGGAGACATCAATGATAGTGGCGTTCCGCCCATGAATTTTTTTTTTCAATTCAGCTTTTAATGTTGTTTTTTTTAATAAAATAGCCTGGGACGCCAATGACAGCGGCGCCGATATTTTCAAATTTATTATTATTATTTAAATGGGGGAGACGCGTTTATCAGTGGCGTCTTAATCCAAAACTTAACATGTTTTTTAAATTGTAATATTTTAACAATTTCTAATTAAATATATATTATTTATTTAATAATACCAAAATAAGTTAAGAAATAAAATGAAACTCATTTACAAAAACATATTATCTCAAAGAAAAACGCCAATCCAAAGGGTGCTTTGTTTTGTCCTTCTTAACCCTCTAAGACTGTTCAGTCCAACCCGTCATCAAAACAATCCCTCCATCTAAATTGAATTTCGCCACACGAATTCGGAGAGAAAATTAGAAGAAATTAAAATTGTCAATGGCGTTGGGCGAGCAAGATTGGTTGGCGTGCTGTGGGAGCGTGAAATTTGCCAAAGAAATGGTATCTGCTGCCCCATTTCCGAATTATCAAGAAGCCCTTTATGCCGCCAAAGACATCTGGTTCAACAAAGTCTCTTTCTCACAATCTCCTTTCAGATTATATATTGCTTATTTTTTCAGATTTACTGATTTTGTTTAATTTTGTTAATTCTGTAGGTTGATGTGAATGGATGGCTTGAGGCTTTTGCTGCGCACCCTCAGATTGGTGAAAGCCCTTCCAAGACCCATAAAAGCCCAACCAGTGCCCAGTTTAGTTTCTCATTCTATTATTTTATTTTTTATTCGAAATTCAGTATTTTTATGTTTTTTCAAGAAAAAGTGATTTGGGTATTCTATAGTTTTATAGGCGTAATCGATTTTATAGTTTGCAGTTTATCCGGAGAGTTGAGGTTCATTATTGGCATCTTTGGGCTCTAGCCACGTGCAATTATGTCGTTGTAAATGATAATTTGTTTTTGGCACAGGTGGAGCAAAGGAGAGCAATCTACTGCTTTGGCTACTGCTAATGACTCTATGTTGCAGGTATCTACAATTTACGATCATCTCGGGTTATCAGAAGCTAATTTTGAAGATTTGTCAATTTTATGCTCAAATAAATATAGCACTATGAATCTTGATCAATGTATCTGGTTTGAGCTAAAATTTTCTGGATCAACTACTGATTTTTTTTCTACGTATGTGATTTATCAATGTTATTAGCAAGAAATGTTATTGACGCCTATTAGATAACTAGCACTACTCATGAAGTTTAGCCAAATTACCAAAAAATAAAATAAAAATCAAGTTATCTTGTAAAATTCCTAACACATATCTAAGTTTTTGTTTGTTTTACAAATTATCGCCTTAATATGTGCAATTCGTAAAATCGAAACATATGTTGAGGGTAATGGTAATTTTGAAGGTTCTGATAAAATAGAAATAAAAGGAGAATTACTTTGTCTGTTTTGTATGAATTATAGGAGCTGTATGAGTGGAATGCTCGCTACAGGCAAAAGTTTGGATTCGTCTTTCTGATATTTGCATCTGGTAGAAGCTCTCCGGAGATACTTGTGGAGCTGAAGGTAATAAACGTGTTGCTAATTTCGATCCTTGCAAAATATTAATTTTCATTTTCATTTTCATTTCATAAACTAATAACGCTACAGTTTTGTTGGCTAACCGTTAGATTTTTTGAGACCATAAACATTAATTAATTAATAATTGTATATTTTGAGTACTCATGCTTCACTACTTCGTTCAAATGGTCACATAAATTCAACAGAAATCAGATTTTAAAATATTAATTTCCTAAAAACAAAAGATCGGTTTTTGACCGGTTCAAATGGGATTAGAAAAAAAAAAAAGGTTAATTTTATTTCACGGCTTCTTATGCTTTATCTCTCTGCAGCGACGATATCAGAACAGGCCAGTAGTCGAGTTCGAGCTTGCAGCTCAGGAACAAATGAAGATAACTGAATTACGTCTCTCCAAGCTATTTCCAGCTGACCTGACTGATGGTCCCACCACCAAGACCCCACAAACTACAGATGCGGCAACCAAAGCCGGAGGTTCTTTGCCAGATTGGCTTTTTCCATCTTTAGTGTTCAGTTTTTGCTGGTTCTTGTTTTACTTAGTTTCGTCCCTTGTTTTCCAGTTTACGGACACTAACTCATTGGATTACGAAGAATTAAAAATCGCTTAGAAATTGCTTTAAGCTTCAATGTTGCAGTAGTGCATGATGTTTGGGACATTCCCAAACTTGTAAAAGTGTTCTATGCTTTTGATTAAAAGTTGACATTTTTTTTTCAAGACGAGTCGGATTTTAGTTTCATGTTCTGATTGCAATTGTTTAAGCCTATATTATTTACGGCTATTGGAACACTATAAAATTGTAGAAAATACAATCTTGATCTATATCAAAAATAAACAAATAAACATCTCTAAATTCATGGCAAAAACTTGTATGAAGTGTTGTCAAGGTATTTGATTTATGATCTGATTTGTATATTCAGATTTTATTTTCATAATCGAAGCTTGGTCTGATGTTATTTGTTAAACTGTAGAAGACCGCGTGAGCATCATCGGAGGACATTTGACCGCAAAACCCGAAACCCAAACGTTGACCCGGACCCGTCCGCCCATCACGACCCACATCCTGGACGTAGCTCGTGGGGCCCCGGCAGCGGGCGTCGATGTCCATCTCGAGATGTGGGGAGACGGTCAGTCCAGGCCGTTGTTTGGTCAGACGGCAGATTCGGGCTTGTGGAAGCTTCAGGGTCGTTCGACCACGGACAAAGACGGACGGAGCGGTCAGTTGATGGGTATGGTCGGCCCGCTAAGTCCAGGTGTTTATCGGATCAGTTTTGATACGGGTAAGTACAACCCAGACGGGTTTTTCCCGTACGTGACCATCGTGTTTGAGGTGAGAGAGTCACAGAAATGGGAGCATTTTCATGTGCCGCTGCTGCTTTCGCCGTTTTCGCTGTCGACGTATCGTGGGAGTTAATTTGCTTTCGTCTTTGTGAAGCAAAATGGGAAATTGATGGTAAGAGGCTCGTAGCTGTTTTTGGGGAACAAAAATGTGGTGGAATGGAAATGTGAGGTGAAATTGTAATAATTCTTGACGTTGACTATCAAGGAGAAAATAGATCTCAACTCTTGTGTGGTATTTGTAATTGAATGCTCATTTGAGGTAAACTAGAAAAATGTATTGTTTGGATGGAAAAATATTTTTTTTTTTTCCAAAAATTAGTCAAATATATGTTCATAAAATGATCCAATCAGAGAATTTGATTGAATCAGTTATTCAAATTGATTCAAACCTCTAAATTTTACAGTCCTTTAACTACCAAGTATAGTCATACAACATTAAAGTATAAATACCTCTTAATATATATCTCGAAGTATAATTAAACCAACATTTACAAAAAATTTGTAGAGTTATTCTAGATTTTTCAAAGAAGAAAGAATGAGAAAATGCTATTTGAACCCGTAAAATTTTATAAATTTTCACTTTATTCTCAAAATAAAACTTTATTTTAAGATATGTCTAAGTTTATCGGTTGGAAATTTGACATGACCTATCGTAATATGATAATGCCTCTGAATGGAGTCCAGGATCCAAGTAGGTGTAACAATGCCACGAATGAAGATATATTTTTAAAACTAATATTTAATTTAATTCTTTACAGATTTTACGAAAGTTGTGACCCCTGTAAATGGTATCAGAGCCTAGATTTATTAAGAACTAAAAGAAAATTTTGTTATAATTATGTAATTAACTTTTGGTGAGGAGATTTATTTCTAAAAATGGATTCGAACGAGTGTTCAAGATGTATTCATTTCAGGCGATATTTCCAAATAATGGAAATATACGAGATTGACCACAAAGAGAAAGTAGCATATTTGGGATAACCAATATGTTGAAAGAAGACTCGTAGGAGTCGACAGGGAAATCTTGAGACAATGAGAGAAACAAAAGACGTATCATCTGAGTTACCTTTCGGTGAATCAGATGCTGAAGGCGGATCTCGTGTACTATAGGGATGCAACTCATGAATCTCATCAATAGATCCAACTGCAACGAGGTATCTGATTCCTCTAAGAATCTTAGAGAAATCCAAAGGATGATACAAGACATCGACCACCAGATCCAGGTGAAGATGAAGGAGGTGATTGAACATCAAAAAGAAACACGAGAAATCCTAATTGATGTTCAAAGACGAGTCAAGGGCCTTGAAGTCAAACCAAGTACATCCGGAGGAAGACAACGTATAACTTTCGGCAGAACCCCTTTTACACCAAAAAGGGAAAACGAATGAGGTTATAAGACAACCGACGGAGGAAGAGAAGATGATGGAAATAATCAAGGGAATTCCATTACAACACAAGAAGTAATGGAAAGAATCAACATGAAAGATTTACACGACCTTGTCGAATCCTTCACCGGATTAGGTATTTTGGATCTAAAAATGAACTCAGGAGATTTTTCGGCCTTAGTACCAAGAAGCGCTCCACCACTAACAAGTTTTAATCAAGGCGAAAGTACGGCTTCACACGAACCAGTACAAGACGCTCCAATGCCACATGTCAGGGATTTCATCATAAAAAAAGATCCTACAGACATAGTAGGCACCAAACAACGTTCCCGAAAGCCCAATATTCTCAACACGCCGTATGGGAAGTCTCAACTTGATCCCATACATCCATATGGGTTAAATGTTAAATTTGGACGTTCTAGATTTTAAGAATCGGGAGATACTAATAGACGATTGGGCATCTGCAATGCGAATTGCAGCTGGAACTCTCGGTCTAAAGAAAGAAGGGTTCATTCTACTCCTTGAAATGAGCCTTGAAGGATGCGTAAAGATCGCATGGGATTTAACCGGAGCAGATAAAAAAGGAAAGTTATAGCTGGAGAATCATTAAAAGGAATCGTCGATAATATGGCTAAGTTATTCAAAATCTAATTTATCGGCACAGAATATTTCGAGGGAATGGAAGAGGAAAAATAGAAAAAATATCGATAAGCCCTCTATTACCTCGAGTTACGAGATATTTGTCATGTGGACGAATATATCCAACTATTCACCGAATACCGATGGAAACCAAAGGTGAATGATGGAGATGCGACTTAACTTTTCTTTGCGAAAATACCAAGTCCGTGGAGAGAAATGTTGATCCAAGAGTACAAGCCAGCAACCGACATGGATACGGTTGCTAGAAGGATGTCTTTCCTAAAAACCAAGTTAGCAGAGTGGTGCCACCAGGCAGCACTTCACAAAAATTACAAGAGACTAAGAGGAATTAATAAATCAGTTCCTCTATATTGTACCGATAATGACATTCCAATAGTAGTGGGAGGTCAACCACAGAGACATAAACGGAAGAATGAAAAAAGTCGCCCTTGCGCTCGAAGTAACAAGAAAAGGTTTTAATGGAAACCAAGAAGGTTCTGGTCAAAATAAAAGGCCAGAAACTATAAATCAGGACAAAGGATGGGGCCAAGTCGAAGCCGAGGACCGTTCTCAAGCCAAGGAAGCACCAGTAGGACGCCAAAAAAGAGAATTTTTAGCCGAGCTCACACTAGAGCTAATTAAAGTTTTAAGAATTGCAATTGTTGGACGTGCGGAGTCAAGGGGCATATTTCTACTGATTGCCCTGAGAATCAAAGAAGAGGCGTTAGACAGTTTGAGACAACTCAAGAGTTCAAAGAAGCTGTCTATTACCAAAATCTGGTACAGGAGTTTGAGGATATACCCTTACATGAAAGCATATATAAAGAAGAGATTTACTCTGAAGATGGAAGTGAATCATATTCAGAATCAGAGTGAAGAAGAGTTTCTTCGACAAGTGGTAAGGGAGGATATGTCAGGATTCCTCTCACATATAACAGTTTCGCATAAGACGCTTATGAGAATAATAAAATAAGATCCAAAGCTCCAAATGTATGAAGGATTTATAATAGGGGCAATGGAAAAGGTGATGGATAAGTTGGGTTTAAGAAATCGAAAACACCAAATTATCCATAGAGTTTTCACGGGAGAATTTGCGATACCAAAGGAGTATACGGGAAACCAGATCGAGATGCAACTAATCCCGTACCGAGAAATCCAGGAGATTAAAAGCACACTCAGGAGAGAAATGGCAAATACACTTTCGTGGATCCATACTGGAGCCATTCGAGTAATCATAAAATCAACTTTTAAAGAAGGAGTTAATTCGCCGTTAAATCTTGCTCTCTTCTATAAAAGAATCTCAAATCTCAAAGATTCTTGTCTGGGAGCAATCACTGGAAACTTATACGCAGGGAAACTGGCATTCAATGTCTACCCAAGAATTGTGTATAATTTGACAGGTCGAGATTTCAGTAGAGTTCTCACCCTTCATCAAGATTTCAAGAGACCAGGCCTAATGACGGAGGGAAACAGACCCTACTCAATCACGTACAAGATTTCCTATGCACTCTCAAATACTCATCATTCAGAAGTATTCCTGAGAAAAGAGTTCATAGAAATACCAAGGATCTTTGAAGACGTAGCGAAGTCAGTCTTACCAGAGATCATGCAATCTCCAAAAATAAGAGAGATTGATATGAGAACTCAAGATTGCCAGTTCTTAATAAAAGTAAGATCCTAATGATCGAACCAAGGAGAATGTCTTTCCATCAAGACAGAATGATCAGTGGACCTCAATGGGAAGGTCCAAGAATCAGCCAAAGCACTCGAGCTCCATAAGTATTCAAGACGAATGGAGAGTTGACGTGCCCAGATAGATGGAGAGGTGTAGAAGTAATATTCGACATCACTCAAAAGGATAACACCTTTCCTTGTGATGTATTGTATCACCTGCAACAACCTTCCTTGGGAAGATATCAAGGAATCCTCAAGATTGGAGAAATTGAAACAAGTTTTCCTCTTCTTATTTCTCCATGATTGCGGACCAGGAACCCTGGGCTACTGTATGGAGAGACGCCTGCTTCAATCAACTTAAGATCCAGGTGTTCCTTAAGTATTTGTTGCATATCCTTTCGATCTTCTTGATTCATCAGGATAGGTTTATATCTGACAAACTCATTTTTTTTTCGGTTTTCACCTTCAAAGATGCTTTGAGCTCATTCTTGTCCCACCATGCTACAGGATCTTCATTGAAATTCTTTTGAATTTTTCTTTTGCTGTCCTCCAGTGAAATTTGTTCTTCCACGGTGGTGTCTGGTTGTGCACTCGTGTCTAGGGTGGATTTGAGGAGTTCAATCGTTTGTGATTTAATCTTCTCTTCCTTTCGGCCACCTAGGCTTTCGTTTCATAGTTGGAGAATTGCTTCTCCATACATTCTTCGATCTTTCGTTTTTGGGTGTCGAAGTTTTCCTTCATCACCACGCTTGCTGCGAAAATTAATTGGCACTTCCTGTGGAATGCCTCTCTTAATCACTGGACTATAATCTTATGATTACAAGGGGTGGTGAAAATAAGTCTTCTAGTCTCATTTTCTTGTGTAAATCTTTTAAATTTCTGTAGGAAATTATTTTCTAACAGAATATCCGCTTTCGTATCATGGAAGTAGATAGGTGAAGTTTTAACTTTGTACCACGGAGTACCATTTGCTCCTTCCATCACCATTTCCACTTGTTTAATCCCTCTTTTAAGAACTAGGATCCTTTTAGATAAATCTCTTCCCGCTACTGGAGATAATTCTTCTTCTATTTCTTTAGGGAAGACTTCTGGTTTAGCCGTGGGGAATTGGCTGGTGCTCATTTAACTCTGTATCTTTTTTCGCCACCATAAACTCCATTCTATCTCTTAATCTTTCCCAAGGTTTATGATCCTCAAGAAATTTTATCCCTAGAGTTAGTTGCTCTGGGATTCTTCCTGCACTTCACTACAAAGGAATCAATAACATCTTGGAATTCGATGGTTTTTATATCCCAAGCCGAGAACATTTGATATATTGCATCAAAAATGCAAATGTGTTCTCGAAGTTTGATTGCAAATCTGGGTTCTACCAGATTAAGATGGAAAAAGGAAGCAAGAAATTCACGGCCTTCTCCACACCGCAAGGACACTATATCTGGAACGTTATGCCAACGGGTCTAGCAAATGCATGGATAATCTTTTTAAAGATTATTTCAATTTCATGTTTGTGTACATTGATGATATGCTCATCGCATCAAGGAACATGAAGGATCATCTAAAATATTTGTCACAAGGAAGGATTAGTGCTTTCGGAAAAGAAGGCAGTAATTGCTACAAGAAAAATCGAGTTCCTTGGAATAGAGATCGATGAGTCTGGAATCATACTACAAAATCATATTGTAGAAAAGATACATGAATTTCCATATACACTCAAGGATAAGAAACAACTTAAAGATTTTCTAGGAGTTGTTAATTTCGTCGGGATGTTCATAAATAACCTGGCACAGTACAGGAAGGTGTTTAGTTCCCTACTGAAAAAGGACGTCGATTTCAAATGGGAAAAGGAACACCATGAAGGAATTAAACAGCTTAAAGAAGTTTGCAAACAACTCCCCAAGCTAGCAATCCCATTCTTTATATGGATGCCAGTGATTATTGGTGGGCAGGGATCGCCCTCCAGACCTGATGGTTAGCCCCACTGTACCGACACGAGTCTTTTCTAGCGCACTTTGTCCTCACTCGCGCGCACCCTGAGAGACTTCCCAGGGGGTCACCCATCCCACTTCTACTCCAGGCCAAGCACGCTTAACTTTGGAGTTTCGATAAGAGGGCTTCCAGAAAAGAAGATGCACCTTATTGGTGTGAGTTTACCAATCAAATATATTGATCTTTCCTAGGTAGTCTTATAATTTGGGGTGTTACAATCTACCCCCTTAAAGTCACGATGTCCTCGTCGCGCTTAAGCCATCCCAGGATCTGCTGCCAGGCGTTGGGATTCTAGAGGTGGCTCCTACGGGCTCAAGAGTTGTAACCGTAGGCTATCCCGATCTTGGGCTCCCTCTACTGGGATCTTCTCCCTCACGGGCTTTCCAAACGCGTTGCAACCTTGTCTCGCATAGCACTTAGTTCCCGATTTTTCATCTGGCAAACGGCTCTGATACCATTTGTAACGCCCCACGATTGCCCTCCAGACCTGATGGTTAGCCCCACTGTACCGACACGAGTCTCTTCTAACGCGCTTTGTCCTCACTCGCGCGCACCCTGAGAGACTTCCCAGGCGGTCACCCATCCCACTTCTACTCCAGGCCAAGTACGCTTAACTTTGAAGTTTCGATAAGAGGGCTTCCAGAAAAGAAGATGCACCTTGTTGGTGTGAGTTTACCAATCAAATATATTGAGCTTTCCTAGGTAGTCTCTGATACCAATTGTAACACCCCAAATTATGAGACTACCTAGGAAAGCTCAATATATTTGATTGGTAAACTCACACCAACAAGGTGCATCTTCTTTTCTGGAAACCCTCTCATCGAAACTCCAAAGTTAAGCGTGCTTGGCCTGGAGTAGAGGTGGGATGGGTGACCCCCTGGGAAGTCTCTTAGGGTGCGCGTGAGTGAGGACAAAGCGCACTAGAAAAGACTCGTGTCGGTATAGTGGGGCTAACCCTCAGGTCTGGAGGGCAATCCTGGGGCGTTACAAGAAGTGCCATGTAGATATTGCAGCGGGCTATTTTCTAATAGTGAGGCAAATCGATGGAATATCAACGAAAAGGAGTTTTTCGCAGTCAGAAAGGCGTTTAAGAAATGGCCTTTATTTCTGCTATGAAAGAAATTCACCTTAAAAATTGATAACTCAAGCGTTAAGGCCTTTTTAAAAAATAAAATTGAAGTTAAACCCGAAAATGCTAGATTACTTAGATGGAAAGCTGAATGTAAGTATTATGATTTTGATATTGTAATTATAAAATCTCATGAAAATATTCTTGCAGATTTTTTAACTCGAGATGGAGGGACACGGTGCTGACGATTCCCTCAAAAGGCTGAGGCATCTCAGGGAAAGCCTGGAGATCCTCGAACGAGATTTTGGGACGCTATGTCTCAATGCAGAGGTCGTAGGATGACTTCAACAGGCCGATCGGGAATCCGTTTCCGATCACATACGAGCATGCCAGCTGGCAAAATGTCAGCTATTTTCAACTTTGCGAAGGTCTCTCCTCTAGGCCGCATCTCCTACAGTGCAAAAAGGATTACTTAGAGAACGGGTCTCTAACCCGGAGGTTATAGATTCAAATACCATAATCACAAGTGTTGCAGATGATGCATTCCTTGAGGATGTACAAGCTGCAATGAATGTTGAGACCCCGGTGTCACAACCGGAGGTCTCAAGTCAACCCACCACCTCTGAAGTTAAAGAGGGAGAGTCGAACCTTAAACCACAGACAGGCAACTCTAAGGTTTAAACTGACGAGATAAAAATTTCTCCGAGAAGTTAGCCACAAGAAGAGGTATCAACCCTGACAAAACAATAGTTGATATCTCTGGAAATATCCGCGAGTTTGGATGAAACTTGGAAGCCATCCAAATGAAGTACAAGAGTGGTATAATTTTGGAGCCTTAGCTTCAGTCTATACCATTGCGCCAGGCTTCCCCAAAATCTCCAAGCTACCAAAGTGGATTGGGGAAGCAGTTCACGAGGCTTGGGCCAATAATCCACATTTGTCCAGAGGAGACGTTTTGGAGCTGTACTTTATCAGTGCAGCACCTGAACCAACAAAGAAGAGTTTCAACGAAGCTTTTCACTTCATCAAGCTCAGGAGACCAGATGGGAACGCCACAAGATATATCAAGGCAGCCGCACCGGAGGACGCACCAGTTATAGTAGGAGCAATTTCTAAAGACGATGCTTCTACCCGACAAGCATGGGGACTATGGACTTGTCTAACTGAAATAGACAAAGTTAAGTACCCATTCAAGTTCTTTCAGAATTCAGCGAACGGATCATTCCTCCTGAATTCCATGACAGGAGCTACCACGAGCTTTGCAGAAACTCTTTTTGAGACAAAAAGAAGAGTTCTCTGGGAAAACAAAACTCCGGTAAGCAAAGAAGAGTTCTCTGGAACATGTCGGAAGGTGGATTGACCGGATTTGTCAGGCATGCCCGAAGTAGAAAGAGCCCGAGTTCGGGAAAGGCTTTCGGCCCAAACCGGACCGACACGAGAACACAGCCGGAAAGGACAAACCACCAACTGGTTTCAAAAAAGCACGGGGACCATGAACCATGTGAAGAGATTCCCGAAAACACGAGCGGGCTGAGTCATAAGGGACCAGAAATCCAGGACCACTAATAATACAGGAAAGATGTAAATAAAAGACACATCTTTTATCAACTAGTTTTGAAGTTCGGATTTGAAATCCAAAAATATGGCCTATAAATACCAAGCGTTTGATGAAGTAGAGGGAACCGGGGAAAAAAACCTCTTCTATTTTCTCATAATAAAATTAGAGTCTAGGGAGAGAGAGAGAAATAAAAAATTATAATCGTCTGTAATAACAAGTTTATGTGTTTACGAGTGCAAGCCTTCTCCATGAGAGGCTAAACGGTTACCTCCTCCCAAAAGGAGATTACTGATAATGTAATAAAATTTTCTTTTAGTTCTTAATAAAATAAAGATTTTTGCTTCAACTTATGTTCAGTATACTTAATTTATCTCCATAATCAAAGTATAGCGTACGCCTGGAGTAGAAAACGAACCAAGGCTGTGCTGATCAGTTGCTGAAGGAGTTGGATAACTCGTAGCTCACCTTCCTCGAAAAGAAGTTAGGCGGTGAGGAACCGTCTGTAAAACGAGTTATGGGCGGTAATTTTCCAACTGGTGGCATCGCAACCCATCTCACCCGGGATTGACTCGGTCAAAAAGAAGTATCAAGATTATAGAGACATATTAATTTACGGAAGTATGATGGGTCTGATATGGTCGTAATGGACTATTTCCATTTTGAAGATGACACAACTTCGGAAAAAAAAATAAAATAATAATAATAATAATAATAATAATAATTAATTAAATAAAGACTGAAAAATTATAAAGGAAAAAGTGTAAATCGAAGCTTGAATAGGGGTCTTCCGTTTTAAATAAAGGTAATTCTATCATTAAGGGCAAGAAAGTCAATTCACTGGAGTTCCTTGAGTAATTCTCTAAAGGCCTCCTGCTTGTAGCCTCACTCATAATTATAAGTTGATGGGCTTAATTTTTTAGGCTCACATTGAAAGAGTTGACACATCTTTAAATCAATAAGATTCTTATAAATAATTAATATTAGATTTAAGTGGAGAATAAATACTCTGGCATTAAACATATATACATAGAAACGTAACATTTAATTCACAAGTATTTTGAGTTAATTTAATGTTTAAAATTTATTATTAAAAACTTGACATAAAAACATTTCGAATCTAACATATATTTCTAAATTTAAATATATATTAATTTCTTAAACCCATATAATAATACATTTATATTTGTAAATTTAGTTTTTAAGTAAAATTTAAACATTAAAATAACTCAAATATTTGTGTATTAAAAGTTAGTTTTATATTTTGTTTGTCATAGTATATATTATTCAATTGAAATTTATAATTAATTATTAGGGGTGTGCATTCGGTCCACACCGAACCGGATTCCGGTGACGGTCGGACCGGTAGACCAGATTTTGAAAAATTTTGGACCGGAGACTTGATCGGACCGGAACCAAAAACTTCGTTCCAATTACGATTCGGTCCAGTCAAAACTGTGTTTTTTGAAATTTATGAATTTTTTTTTATCATTTTCTAAATTTTTTTTAAAAACTAACTTTATGTAATTTGATTTAAAAAATTATGGGAGGCTTCAAATTCAAATATAATCTAATAGTAAATGATAGCAAACATATTTTTTAGTATTACTATTAATGTTATAATATAATTATTAAAAATAGTATATAACATTAAACACACTAAACATTTAATTATAGCGTAAGTTTACATTGTGATATAATTTTTTTTTTAATTAAAAACACACACTAAATATTAAATTGTACCGCAAATTTATATAGTAATAGTAAAGATTTTTTAATTAAATAATCAATTACACTATAGTATAAATAACATACAACTCATTCTCTTAATTTGTATGGACAATATAAACAACTAACAACATTTTTTTTCAAAGTGACAAATGAATAATAAAAAAAAAAAAAGGAAAACCGGTCTAATTTCGGTCCGGACCAAAAAACTACAGATTTGGATCGACGAACCAGAACCTGGAAACTCCTATTTTTATGGACCATAGACCGGATTGAATTATCACCGATCCGATCCGAGTTTTTCATTTCCAGGCTAATTTTGCACACCCCTATTAATTAATTTATATTTAGTGCATGCTATTTAATATACTATAAATTATATTAAAATAGGATAAAATAAAAAGATTTTATAGGTCTAAGGTCTGAAAGTTGTGTTAACTATTAATTCGAAGTCTGAATGATGTGTCGTTAAATGACTTGTCAGTATTAGAATTTCAAGTCGCCAACTAATAGAAGTTTTCTTCCAGGACCCAGATTAATAGTTTAGAGCACGCGCAGTGCGCGCTCATCGGAAACGGCCAGAATCGGATCCCCGCACGGAAAAAGGTTCGATGATTTGTGGGGCCCACGATCAAATGGTGGCCCCCGCGGGCAAAGCATGCCCACGACCAACTGCTTTTTTTGTTGTTGTTGAAATATACGACTGAGATTAAAAGACCGTTGGAGATCAAACGACCCACATTGATCCCATCTTTAAAAAAAATGAATATTAAAAAAAAATAAAAAATATACTACGTGGATGGAATTAAATGATCTTTGGAGATCATCGCTACACATTTAATCTCAATTTTATTATTCGTTTTATTATTTAAGTTTTCTAAAATTTGAAAAAAAAAATAAATCAAAAAAATCAGAAAAATAAACTTTAAAAAACAAAAAAATTTTAACTTTTGTTTGAGATAAAATATTTAAATAAATTATAACTCATACATACATTCAAAAAAATATATTAAAAAAAATGTAAAATATTCAAATAAAATTTAAAAAATGGAAAAAAAAATACAGTTTGTAATTTTTCAATTAAGAAAATAGTAATACATTAAAATATAAAAAAAATCGCAAAAAAAACTCTAACGGCTAGTTTCTTCAAATTTTCCCCAAGTTTCTATAAATAGCACCATAGTCACTTCATTTTACACACCATCTTTCATTTTCCTTCATTCTGAAATATCAACATGAATCCATTTCATATTAATGTTGTAAATTGGATTAATTCTAATTTAATGGTACAGCGTAAATTCGTGTTAACGAATTGTGTAAGCTCAATCTACGTGTCGTGTAGATAATTATAACTTTTTGAATTTCTCAAATCCATTTATTGGTGAGTGAGAAATGATGCTTGGAAGTTGAACGGTTCGCTTTAATACTTTATCGGTTATCCCACATTAAAGGTTAGTCAATGTGGAAGAGAGTTTAAAAATGATTACATTTCTTTAATGTACATCAAGTGGGCTAGAGATTGTTGTGGGTTTTGTGTAAACGAAGCTCACGCGGGCTCTTGGACTTGGGTTCGCCAGTCCGCCTTCGGCGGAGCCGAGCGGATCCGAGCCCGAGCCCGGACCCGGACCTCGGACCTCGGACTAGGCCTGGGCCTTGGGACTTGGGTCTTGGGCAATTGGTCCGAATTGGCTGGTCCGATTGTGATGGTTCTTGTGGGGTCCTGGTCCTGGTTCAACCTTGGCTTACTTTTTAGCCACGTACAGTTTGACTCTTGAACTTTCTCAAATGCCTGAGAAGTTATTTCAACTCCTGACTGTTTAGACGTTTCCATAACGTTCGAATTCAAACATGCAATGTATCTACACGCTGAACCCGTCCAGGTTCATGCTGGCAGATGACTGCCTGTTTGAGTGACTTAATGACGCCTTTAAGGACGTCATTAAGTAGGCTGTAAACCTCCCAGGTGGCTACCCCTATATAAGGGTGATAATCTCCAGTTCATTTTTGACTTTCCATACGATTTATAACCTGAAAACCAACAAAGAACATATCACTGCATATTTCCTTTCTGCATTCTGTGTTTTCTTTTTATATAGCTCAGTTCGTTTTCGACCAATTCGCCGGAGCTCTGGTATTAACGGTGCTGTTATACCAGAGACGTAAGTCATTTTATCTTTGGCAACGATTTGCCGAAATCGAAGGGCACTACCGGGGCAAATTCGTTTTGCGGATAGAGAATTCTTCTCGACTCGACTTAACGCTTGTTTTATACATTCTGTTCTTATTTTATTTCCAGTTTGTGATTTCTTTTACAACCCTATTTGTGCTTGTCGAATTATTGTAACGATTTCCAACAATCGCAAAACAAATTTCTATTTATAATTTTACTTTATGTAATTTGTAATCCCTGACTGGAAAAGAGAGATGTCAACATCCAGCACTCCGACGAGCGACACTATTCCGGCCATCACCTCCACCACTTCGGCAACGACCACTGCCCCCGCAGTCACGAACACAACGACAATTGGCATGTCTACGCCAATCGTGAACACTACTCAACCTGAGTTAATTATCAACCCATGAACCCTTGACTTCTTACTCGAGACGCTGACTAAGCGCATGGCCCAGTCGAACTCATCCACAGCTTCGGTTGTTGGAACGATCCCTTTTGGGATAGGGACTTCGGTCCAAAATATGCCAGCTCCGGCTGTGACCCATCCCATTGGGATGACGGGAACTTCGGTTCCGAGTTTGTTTGCAACTGCTCCCCAAACAGATTCAATTGTTTTAAATACCCATTCAACGGGTTCGGTGAGGACTTTTGTACCAATGATGAACGCGTCGGTGCACTCCTCTAGGATCATGCCCGCGGCGGAGAAGCCT
Source organism: Phtheirospermum japonicum (assembly GCA_014905375.1). Classification (NCBI taxonomy): domain Eukaryota; kingdom Viridiplantae; phylum Streptophyta; class Magnoliopsida; order Lamiales; family Orobanchaceae; genus Phtheirospermum; species Phtheirospermum japonicum. Next base: position 234,533 of record BMAC01000329.1, on the reverse strand, counting down.
CCGAAATTCAATGGGGAAGGCTTCAAGAGGTGGCAACAAAAGATGCTTTTCTACCTCACGATGCTTGGCTTCGCTA
>BMAC01000329.1:214187-230400 GCA_014905375.1 Phtheirospermum japonicum | reverse complement strand
ATCTGAGTTCATCGCTTTGGACAAAGCGGGTGAAGAAGCAGAATGGCTTCGTAACTTTTTAGAAGACATTCCATGTTAGGAGAAACCCGTGCCGCCGGTTATGCTTCATTGCGACAGTCAAGCTGCTATTGGAAGGGCAAGAAGTGGTTTGTATAACGGCAAGTCTCGACATATCCGTCGGAGACATAACACCGTGAGACATCTGTTATCGAGTAGGATTATCTCAGTTGACTACGTAAGGTCGATAGATAATCTAGTGGATCCATTCACTAAGAACATAGCTCGAGATCAGATGTACAAGTTGCTTGAAGGAATGGGAGTGAAATCCACATCTTAAAGATGATTGTAGTGGAAACCCAACCATGATGAGTGGAGATCCCACAAACTTGGTTCAATGGGAAAACTAAACTGCAAAAGTCTGGGTAAGTAAAACTCTACGACCCTATTCCTTAACGCAAAAGTAGAGTTTATAATCTGTCACGTGGTGAGGTTAAATCTCTGATTTTTAATAATTTTTGTGCAGGTCTTTGACTTAAGTATGACATAATGCTGATTTGAAAAATCACCTATGTAAGCGAGAAGTGAGGGCCGCTTCTACTGAAGCTTATGAATCCAAAGAAGTTGTCCATGGCCAGAAACGGACACAAACGTGAGAACGGAAGAACTCTGAGACCTTAGTGGGTTGGTACTATTGTCTAGTATACACAAAGGGGAATAGTTCAAGAATTATATTCACTAATCCGCCGGTATGCTCGGTAGTATTAACTAAGGAGGGTTCAAGGCCACAAGCCACCTATCCTTATTCTCTATTGTCTCTTAAGGACTGAGCTATGTATTTGCATTCATGCATTTCATTTTTGGAGTTTCTCACTCATGTGGGGGATTTTTGTAAATTGGATTAATTCTAATTTAATGGTACAGCGTAAATTCGTGTTAACGAATTGTGTAAGCTTAATCTACGTGTCGTGTAGATAATTATAGCTTTTTGAATTTCTCAAATCCATTTATTGGTGAGTGAGAAATGATACTTGGAAGTTGAACGGTTCGATTTAATACTTTATCGGTTATCCCACATTGAAGGTTAGTCAATGTGGAAGAGAGTTTAAAAATGATTACATTTCTTTAATGTACATCAAGTGGGCTAGAGAGTGTTGTGGGCTTTGTGTAAACGAAGCTCACGCGGGCTCTTGGACTTGGGTTCGCCAGTCCGCCTTCGGCGGAGCCGAGCGGATCCGAGACCGAGCCCGGACCCGGACCTCGGACCTCGGTCCTCGGTCCTGGGTCCTGGGCTCTGGGACTTGGTACTTGGGTTTTGGGCAATTGGTCCGAATTGGCTTGTCCGATTGTGATGGTTCGAGTGGGGTCCTGGTCTTGGTTCAACCTTGGCTTACTTTTTAGCCACGTGCAGTTTGACTCTTGAACTTTCTCAAACGCCTGAGAAGTTATTTCAACTCCTGACCGTTCAGATGTTTCTATAACGTTCGAATTCAAATATGCAATGTATCTGCACGCTGAACCCGTCCAGGTTCATGCTGGCAGATGACTGCCTGTTTGAGTGACTTAATGACGCCTTTAAGGAGGTCATTAAGTAGGCTGTAACCTCCCAGGTGGCTACCCCTATATAAGGGTGATAATCTCCAGTTCATTTTTGACTTTCCATACGATTTATAACCTGAAAACAAACAAAGAACATATCACTGCATATTTCCTTTCTGCATTCTGTGTTTTCTATTTATATAGCTCAGTTCGTTTTCGACCAATTCGCCGGAGCTCTGGTATTAACGGTGCTGTTATACCAGAGACGTAAGTCGTTTTATCTTTGGGAACGATTTGCCGAAACCGAAGGGCACTACCGGGGCAAATTCGTTTTGCGGACAGAGAATATTCTCGACTCGAATTAACGCTTGTTTTATACAATCTGTTCTTATTTTATTTCCAGTTTGTGATTTCTTTTACAGCCCTGTTTGTGCTTGTCGAATTATTGTAACGATTTCCAACAATTAATAATGAAGAACAAAATTCTCCCTCATCACAATCTCTCCATTGTCTCTCACAAATTCATCTGAGTAATGAACAGATGCTTCATTCTTATTGTCCCGAAATCTATTTTTTTCATCTCAACCACAAGGTTCATTTTTTTTAATATGAATCTCAAGGTCCATTTTTTCCATCTCAATCCCAATTTTTATCACAAATCAATTTTTTTCTTCTCCTCCTTCTTGATCCGAACAAACGGAGAAACAAGTTCGAGAAAACCATGAGAATGAACGTCTTGCTAAGACGTGTGCAAATGCTTCTACCGACTCAGCACTAGGAAATGATCAAAATTCTAATAGCTTTTGGAAAATGGTTAGAGTTCAATACGAGATGAGGTGGATCCAAAATGGCCGCAACGAAATGTAGATAGTATGAAAAACTATTTTGTAGCGATTGAAAGAGCGGTCTTCGAGTTTCAATGCAAGATTAAGGAGACTTACATTTTTCAAACTAAAGTCACCGACGAAATGAAGGTATTTCATTAACACAAATTATATGTGACATCTCATGATAAATTTAATTTTGCCCAAATTAAATTTGTCATACATTTCAAACTTTAGTCATCTCATCGCTCTATTTCGAAAAAATTGTAGTTTGACCATGCAAAACAATTATACCATGAGGATACGATGCGATATTTAATGATTTCATGGCTTGGCAAGTGTTGAAAGACCAACCAAAGTAGAAGTTATGATATGAAGAGAAATTCAAAAGGGTTGGGAAAGATGGTGGATGTGCGACGAAGAAATTAAAAAATATTGAGGGTGAACCCTCTCCGTCTCTATTCTCAGCGCTCAGCGAGTCACCCATTAGGATTCCCTTGAAGAACAATGCAGATCGGATGCAAGAAATGTCGAGGAATGAGAGTCTGATGGACCAAAAAGCATCCAACAATGAAAGGGGACAAATCAAAAAAACGATAAAGTCTCAAAAATCTTGAAAAAGTTAAATGAATCCGACATTGAATGAAAACTCAAGCATAAAGAAAAAATAAGCTTAACGGCCCAATATTTTGAAAAGTTGGAGATGGAGGCCAAGAGACAAAGCGAAATTGTCGCAATTGAAATGGTCGAGCGAATAGCCCACAGAGAGGGAAAGGTGGCTGAGCGAGGAAGAAGGGAGAAAGAACAGATCTTGACGATTGATCTCGGCGATTCAAAATTGCATCCACGCCTCCACAGGGAATACATGTAACGGAAACAAGAAATCATCAATAAAAGATATTCTTATTTTTTTAATTATTTTTTAATTATTTATAATATTTTTACATATTTATTAAATATTTATGATGTTTTTAATTATTTAAAGTATTTGTAATGTTTTAATTATTGAATAAATTGCCATGTTTTTTTATTATTATTTTTTAATTTTTAATTCGAGAAAAATAAAACATCAAAAACAATAATTAAAAATAAATTATTATTATTTTTAGGTTTTTTTTTATATGTAATGTTTTCCAGTATTTTATTTATCAATGTTTTATTAAAAACAACAACAACAAAAATAATAATATATGTTACTTTTACATTAACCATCTTTACCATTGAAACTGCTAATTCACACAACACTAATTAAACCACTGTTGATATTATTTGAGTTAAACCATCTATTTTATCATTGTACATTCATCATTCAAGCTCTATACCAAAAAAAAAAAAAAAAAAAAAAAAAAACAAAAAAAACACTTAAAATGTATTAATGTTTTCCAAATAAGATGATAATCTAATATTTTTGTAGAACGATCTAGTCACCGAATGTAGTCATTAGATAAAAAAAAAAGCGTTGACACCGCTCGACCATTGGTTAATAAGGTGCTATACTATAAATGGGGTGTTTTCACCTATTCTATACCAAACTTTGAGAATTCAGAAGAATAGAAAATAATTGCTTGTGAAAATTTTAATTTACCTCTTACGTCTAAATTAAGATCAAAATTATTTATTACTTCAATTTATCGAAGCCTATGGTTGTACAGACGCACATACACATATTGAAAATACACACACTATCATATATGATTATTCGGCGTTTTCCAATCCAAGTGTTTGAAATTACACGGATATTAATGAAACTCCCCTACATATTAATATAAAATTCAATTTCTCTATTTCGTTTTGACAAATAAAAAATTCGAACCCTCCCATGTGCCATCTATCTAACTTTATATTTTTCTCCGCCTAATTTAATCTTTTTTTGCTTACCTATTTAATAATTTTCTTTTATTATATTTACCTTACCTCAAGTTTTTTCTTTTATTCTCCTACTATACAAATATAATTCAGTCATAACTAATTAATAATGAACTCTAAATTAGTTTATTAATTAAAAGATAAATTACATATAAACTAATTTTAATTAAAAAAAACTTAATTATAAAAATAATTATTGAGGTTGTAAATTAACTCATTGTTGGAAATCCAAATATTCTATACAGATGAGTTACGAGTTATTTGTAATATTATAAGTGTTAACAATGAATTCAATATAAACATATAAATATAAAATTTAGATAGATAGATAGATAGATAGCTTGCAATTGCCTAAAAGAAATAAAAGTAATTTTAACATATAGAGAGCTTGCAATTGCCTAAATGATATCCGTTTTAAAATAAGTGTCATTTTAGAGATTCAATTTTATTACAAATTAAGTGTCGTTTTAGAATTTTTTACCACTTTATTCCAGTGCTTATTTTAAAAAATATAAACAATTTATGGTAATAGAATAACTAAAGGGAAATAATGAAAATAATTAAATAAGAATATCATTAATTGATTGAGGATATGTTGGTTAAATATTACGTTCCTTAATTTTGAACAAAAACTCTAAAACGACACTTATTAAGAAACGGAGGGAGTAGTATATGGTTTATTTTTATGATATTATATTTTTTTTGATTTTTTTTTATTTTCAAACAAATCGAGGGGAAATTGTTCCCCTCGATAATTTTTGAAGGTATATATGTCCATTTGGTATTTTCGGGGGGTACATTCCCTCGATAATGATACCCTCAAAAAGCCTAATTATGACGATAAAAAGTACATTCTGTAATGCTCTTAAAATTTTCGAGGGCAATATTTCTCTAGGTGTTTTTCTCGATAAAATACTATTTTTTGTTTGTAGCGTCTCCGGCATGGAAAGAAATACCAAATCTATTTTAATGGATAATGCTATCCAGCGAGGAAAAAAAAAGTGGACAGTGGGGGCTAATGACAATTCAAAAACAGCAGCAACTCAAATGAGCTTCAAAAGATAACATAAAAACAGATGATCAAAGAAGAAGAAGAAGGTGGATCATGTATAAAGAAGGATTATTGTCGGTTGAGAAAATCGCGAAAATACACAGCATCTTTGGCTGATTCACTATCTTCACCTAACCAAATACAGATTTATGTCAAAACTAGGACAACATATGTTGAAGAACCAAGATTGTTCTTTCTCGGTACAAACACCCCTGTTGTGTCATAGTAATAGCATTAAGGATTAGTTGACCTCCTACACATTGTATCACTTACAAGGGAATTTTTCATGATCAACAAGGAATTTCAAATCCAAGAATCTTGAAATAATTACAAAAGTTAGACTAGGATTCATACTAAGGTAAATGAAGGAAACAAATGCACATCATATGCCCGAATAAACCATCAGGTACAGAAGTCAACCCGCCACACAAATGTGGTCCCAACTCTCAAAACTGCTCATCGGCTTTCCATAGTGTGGCCCGACGAACGAAAAACATCCAATTTCTGATTCAAAACATCTATGGCATCAGAAACAAATTTATGCATTTACTTCGCAGTTGTCTCGACTATGAAAATGAAACTATCTATTAAGTTACAGCTGGAAATAAGAGATTCTGATGTTAAACTAACAGTTAAACTGAAAATCACTAACTTCTTAAGTGGACTGTGCCAAGTGCAAAAGTTTATATAGTATTATAATAGTTACTCTGAGGAACAACCAATCCAAATTTTAACTGCATAGTAAAACTCATATTATGTATATATTCATTTATGTCTCAAGCTGATATCATCACCATGATACTCCACTTGAGCATGATACGAGAGCAGTTACCACAATAATCTAACCTACCCACCCATTTATATAGCTTGTGAAAAAAGAGGCTATCATATGATACTAACAATTAAACCACCAATTGCAGAAGATAACGAGAAGCGGAAAATTATTATTAGTGGCAATTAAAAGAAAAAAAGAAACATATATATTTGTAGCATTCAACACTAAAGCTCCCAAAGAACACATGCATATACAAACCTAATCTAAACCACGGAGACTTCTGGAATGGAGTCGGCAATGCGAATCTGGAAGTGCCTGGGAGGCTATGGGCCGAGGCGATATTTCAGAGTTGCGACTTTCGACGCGTGAGGAAGTGGATAGGGCGTACAATTTCGATTCAACATACAAGTCTTCATTCTCTCCTTCTCACTGATTTCGGAGAGAGACAAGATTCAGGTAAGAGGGTTTTTTTATCAGTCCACTTGTTAAAAAAAAATCTTATTAAAATGTCAAAATTACCCTTCAACTTTGAACACCCCAATAAAACACCGGGTGAACTAATGGGGTGAACTAATAAAACTCGTTTTTTTATTAGTTCACCCCATTAACAAAATTTCTTATTAAAATATCAAAATCACCCTTCAACTTTAAACACCCCAATAAAACACCGGGGCGAACTAATAAAACATGGGGTGCGTCCTATATAAAAATTTATATCAACAAAATAATTTTACAGTACATTACGTAACTTGTTTAATATAATTAGCTTAATGACTTTGAATCTTTTAACAACAATAAAATAAACACACGCGAACAATATTCTCCATCTTAGTTTTCAATATATAATCTGGTTGCCACAAGACGCAAGCTGCATCAGATTTTTGTTTGAACCACTTCTCTCGAGTTTTTCTTTAAAATATTTTTAATGTGTAAAATGACTTTATTCTTCTTGGTCGGTTGTGTAATGAATTATTGGGAGAGAGAGGACAGAGGGCCTATGAATTGTTGGGAGTCGTCGGTTTGGTTCTTGGGGTTTCATTTTGTAACGGATTGGGTGATGAGTGTTTCAATTGGGTTTCTGAATTTGAGATGAATGACAACGACGGAGGTGCGGTGGCAGGAGTGGTGGCGACGACTACTAGTGGTGGTGGATGATTGAAGATGATAAATTATATTATTGGGGTGTAAAATTTGAAGAGTAGTTTGGACATTTTTATGAATTTATCTTTTTAATGGCGTAGACAAATAAAATTTTGGGGTGCATATATCCGTGCCTAATTTATTACTTAAAAAAGACACACATCAACACTGACAGACACAAAATATATAAAGCACTAAAACCCAATTTGAAACCTTCCAAATGCCCGACATATTTTGGAATTTTTTCGGCATAATATTACGAATTCTTATAAAATTCTCATAATTCTTAATGAGTAAAAACTAATACAACTTAGGAGAATATGTACGATAATTTTTACTTTTAAAATTTTTGTATAAAAATATGACTTAATTAAAAAAAATACATAATATGATTTTACGTATTTCCTTTTTCTTTTGAATAGTCCAAAGAACTCATTTAAAAAATATATATGTTATCTTTTCTCTTATCATTCCTATATATTAATGCAAATTTCTATTAACTGTCTAGTTTGTATGCTTTTTTTTTTATAAATAAAAATTCATTTGTCATTCGATCTATCTAATTTTATAATTTTCTTCTATTGCATGCCTAATTTAATCATTTTCTTTTTATTATATTTTACCTGCCTCAATAACTTTCATTTATTCTCCTACTATACAAATATAATTAAATCATAAATAATTAATAATGAGAATCTAAATTTTGTATTTATAATAAAAATTAAAATAATTGTATTGTTGGAAATCCAAATATTCTATACAGGTTAGATATTTTAAGTGTTAACAATGAATTCAATCTAAACATATAAATATAAAATTATTAATAATAATTAATAAATATTGATTAGACACCACTACAATAGTATGACATCTAATGAGTTTTCTAATATGTAACTAACAAATATTAATGAATTCAATCTAAATATTAAAATATAAAATTATTTAATAATAATTAAGTAATAGAGATTAGACACGGGTTCAAAATATAAAAGTACATAAATAAAATTATTAACGAATTTCATTTAAATATAAAAACATAAAATTATTAATAATAAAAATAATTAATAAATAAATTAGACATGTAGAAGACACATGTTAAGAATACATCATTTGAATTTTTTATTTTAAATTTTAAATTCTATAATTATTAAAAATACTTTTTTTTCTTTGATAATCTCTTGTTTTACACGAGTGTTAAATTAGTTTTATGTTTATTGTAAGATAAATGCTATGTCTTCCTACTCAATAAGTAAAGAAAATAATTTAAAAAAATAAACAAACTATAATCATAAGAAATATAATTTAACATTGTATTCTTTTTTTTTAAATAGAAGAATATTTCATAATTTTATAAACTAAAATAAACAAAATTAATAATAAGATCTCATTATACTTTATGTGCAAATATAATAATGTAATTAATGTAATCATTGTCGTATCATATTATATTGAAATATAATGATTTCTAAAAAATTACTAGAAAAAATCAATATTTTTTGCTCATTTGTAATAATTTTACATACTTTGACCATGAACATTTTTTCCCTATACATTGATTATATATATTTAAATAAATTTTCTTTTTTTCTTTTAGAAAATACATGGTACAGGACCAGGGAAAATGAACTTTTTCGTCCTTCATGCTGGCCTACTTTGACTTTTAGTCCTTTTTTTTTTTACCTGTTTTCAATTTCGTCCGTTTTATTTTAAATATTTGCAATTTAATCCGATTGTCGTCGGAAAAAATTGAATGCACCGTAATTTACTGAGTAGACGCCGATTGTTTGCTGACTTGGCGTTCAAATTTGGGTTTCCTCGACCGCGTAAAATAAAAGAAATTTGACTTTATTTTTTATTTGCCTTGTTGGAAAAGAAAATAATTATTTCAGTGAATAATTAAAAAAAAAAAAGAATCAATTTCTTTTCTCCTTTGGCCTCCCTTTTATTTTCTTGGCCCACGGTTTCCGGCACCACGAAAGGGGACGAGAAAATTAGTTTCGCCCTCCGCTTCACGCTCACCGCCCCTGAACAACCACCATGGCCATGAGCCGCCTATGCCTGAAAACCGCACCAGCTTGGTTAATCGAATCGCCCACTGTCGGCATAGATTAGGGCATCAAGACTGCAGCAGCCCCTCAAAACCTAATTTCTATAATTCCCCCCAAATTGACGATTTGTTTTGTATTTTTGTTTTTGAATTGAACCCAGATGCAGGGAGGGCGTGAACAGGCTGCCGTCTTTGTATGAAGAAAAAATTCACTAGTCGACGTGATTTGTATGGGTTCGCCATTGTTGACTCTAATCCTCTCTATTCTCTTCGGTTTTCACGCTCTCGTTGCTGAGTCTCAACAAGATGTGAGTCGGCCCACCGCCGCCCTCTCCACCCACCTCCGCCGACCCCACCTCTGCCGCCACCTTATACTACACCCCCGCCTCCTCCTTATACACCCCCACCGCCGCCACCTTATACTACACCTCCACCGCCACCACCTTACACACCACCCACCGCCACCACCTTATTCTCCGCCTCCACCACCTCCACCACCGCCGCCAGAGTCTCCTCCGCCGCCTCCTTCAAGGAGACACCTCTCCCCACCGGGTAACGTTGGTTCTGAAAACTCGAGCCCTTCCCGGGAGAAAGAGAGTCTCAACATTGGAAAGAAAATCAGGTTAATGTTCATCGTGGGTTGCTGACTCCGCGAGGACGATGACGGAGGCGATACATCAGTAACCTTACATCTTGTAACCCTAAACCCGGTGTGAGGATGGGATGGGGGGGGGGGTTGTGGCGGCGGGGTGATGGGACGGCGGAGAAAAGGCCTGCGATGGTGAATTTAGTCGCCGCAGTGGCCATGAGGAGTGGTTAGGGAAAGTGAACCGAAACGTTTTGAAACTTTTGGGGCAAATTGATCGAGCAAGGAAGAGAGAGAAAGTGATTGAAACTTCATGACCACAGAAAAATACACAGGATAATGACACATTAATTAAAATAAAGTCAAAACTCTTTTATTTCTACGCGGTCGAGGATCCCCAACTTTTAACGCCAAGTCAGCAACAATCGGCGTCTACTCAGTAAATTACGGTGCATTTCAATTTTTCCGACGACAATCGGATTAAATTGCAAATATTTAAAAAAAAAAGGGACAAAATTGAAAATAAATAAAAAAAAAGACTAAATTACAAAATAGGTCAATTTCGGTACGAAAAAGTTCATTTCTCCCGAAGTACCACAAGCTCAAAGGTTTAAGGTAGACTAGAGGTATTGTTTTTGTTATACGATCTATCACATTTCAAACAAGTTTCGCTCTTTTCGCTTTCTTGCTAACGGCGTCAATGGGTGGTCTAATTCAAGAGATTGGAAAATCGGTCAAGGCAGTGGCGAAAGGCAAAGGCTCAAAATGGTGGTACACTGCTCACATGGCCGCCGCCTCCCGCGCCATCGCCGACCGAATCCCACTGGTCGATCTTGTCCTTGAAGTCAGAGATGCTAGGGTACGCTCTGCTTGCTTTCACCCCCCACCATATTTACGCCCATGAACTGTTTGTCGAAATGCCTGACTGAATTGATTGATCTGGGGTTGTTAAATAAATGCATGTTGCGTGACACGGGTTTTCGAAATCTTGGACTAATGTGGAATTAATTTCTGCAATTTTACATGGTTTAGGTGAATCAGTTGATAATATGGATATTTCATAAATGCGTAGAAAAGTGATAATTTTTTTTTAAATTTCAGATTCCATTGTCATCGGAATATATGCAATCGAGCGAATCTCCATCTTCGTCGAAGCGGATCATTTTGTTGAATAAGATGGACCTTGCTAACCGCTCCCAAACTAAGGTAATTTGCAATGATCGGTGTTAATTTAGTCGTATGCTTTCACTAGTTAATGAGGTGCAAATGATAAAAGCCTTGAAATTTGCAGTAATTGTTTATTTTGATTGATATATGAGAGAAAGGTGAAACTGTCCATCATCCATTGAATATTAAGAACAATATGGTCTGCTTTTCATTCCGAAATATTATTTTTATGCATCTTCTTTTGCAGGAATGGCTGAGTTTTTTTCAGGAACAGAAATGTATGGCTTTTGGAGTAAATTCACACAACAAAGACAATATCAAGGAGGTAAATTTGCAAAACTTTTAGTGCAATATGCCTTTTGTTAGTTTAGTTTTTCAGGGTTCTTTCTTTCTTTTTTTGTTATTTTTATTTCGTTTAGTTTCTTTTTAGTGTTTTCCAAAAATATAAAATAATAAATTTAGTTTCAGGTGACCTGCCTACCGATTGGTTGTTTGACACTAATGTGCTTCTTCTATTAATGATATCAATACTCTATATTTTGTGAAGAATTTATATTTAAATCAATAGATGTCCGAAGGGTGCCTTGCTTTATGATCTTATTGTCGTCTTGGGTATCAAATCAAATTTAACAACTTGCAGTTGCTGACCTATCTACAAGCCAGAGTCAGAGATTTGAAAAAAAGTGACGATCGAGCTCATACCATAACAGTAATGCTAGTTGGTATTCCTAATGTCGGCAAATCAGCATTAGCCAACTCTTTGCATCAGGTCGGACGGATTGCTGCAGCAGGTATATATTCTCTTTGTCGACATTATCATTTTAATACTAAATTTTCTTAGCTTTTATTCTAAAGTAGTTTGTTTTATTCTTTTATTTTAATTTGAAGAGAAAGGGAAGTTAAAACATTCTGTGGTGAGTCCCCTGCCTGGAGAGACAAAAGGCATCGGCAGCTTAAAGGTGCACAATTATTTCCAAATGCATTGTTTCTTCTGCTTTCTAATGAACCCTTTTTCACCTATTGATAGAGCAGGCAAAATGACTGGGCTGGGCCAAAATTTTTTGGGCCCCTATTTGCATGGTCCATCCCTGCCCAGGATGTAAAATTTAGTATAAAAACTGCCAGGCCAGGCCAAAAAATGCCCAATTTTTTTTTGCCTGGGGAAGTACAGCCACGGGCCGGGCCGGTGTTTGCTGGTCCTACCTTTTGATAAGTTGGCTCCTTTTGTTTTGCAATGATTTTTATAATTAGCGATAGTTACAAAAGCCAACCCTGAGGTTTGTGGTAAACGGCAATTACCTAAAAAAACCAGTTAACTTCTAAAATTACAAAAAAAAGTCCATGAAGTTTGGTTTCGTCTTTATTTTCTTCATTTGATGAGCCACAAACATTTCAAAACCTCCCTTACATTCACAAAAATATTATAGTTACCCCCTTAAATTGAAGGCAGAGTCAGACCTCAATTTTGTATTATATTAAATTATTTTTTAAATTTGGAACCTTTTTTTTTTTTTTGGCAATTACTCCAAACCTTAGAGGTAGTTTTTGTGATTATCCAAATTCTGAGAATTTTCAGTATCTAAATGCAGATCGCTAGCCATCCTAATACTTACGTTTTAGACACACCAGGAGTGTTGCCTCCCGACATGACTGATGATGGGGTCTGCTCTAAGCTTGCTTTAACTGGTATTATAATTTAACTTACAAAAGGGCCCAATTACCTTTTAAAGTATTTATTTTTATTTGTAATTTTAAAGTGTAACTTTTTTTTTCAATTAGGCTATATAACACATTTATGTTTCTGAAATACAGGAGCAATCAACGATGATGTAGTAGGTGAAATAGAACTCGCTCGATATTTTCTATCCATCCTTAGCTCGTCTGACGAATACAACAAATGGGGAAAGTTATCTGGCTTTGGAGCTGGAGACGAAAGACGGAAGGGTCAATATCCTACTGATCACACTCAGGTACACACTAATGTTCACATTAAAACACGTTTAAATTACAAAACCACCCTTGTTACCAAAAAACTCTAATTATCTTTCAAAATTACAAATACGTCCATGAATCAACAAGGTGCAATTAAACTGTACACACTAATGTTCACATTAAAACACGTTTAAATTACAAAACCACCCTTGTTACCAAAAAACTCTAATTATCTTTCAATATTACATATACGTCCATGAATCAACAAGATGCAATTAAACTGTACTTCATATATTTTTTAAAGAAAAAACTTAAAACAGGATTTTGTTGTCAACAATGTACGAGGAGCACTTTTTGATGCAATTTCATCTTTTGACGGCTGTATGGGAAATGGAGACGATGTAGAGCGGCTAATTGAACAAGAATTCGAGGTTTTGGCGAAAGCATTTTATCTTCCTTCAGAAGCAAAAGAATCTGATTATGGTAAAGTAGCTACAAAGCTGCTTCATCTGTATCGTACAGGAAGGCTTGGCCATTATACTTTAGACCCTGTTCCAAGTAGACGTGTTGATCCGGTTATTAACCGGCCGGTTAATTAACCGGCGGTTAGGTTAACTGGTTTTGGCCTAACCGTAACCTAACCGGCTGAGAACCGGTTAAGGTTAGGGTTAAACCAGTTAACCGAACCGGTGGTTAAACCGGTTAACCGACGGTTTTTCATTTTTTTTTTTTGTAAATTAAATTTAGAAATTTAAATAAAAATTGAATAATTGAACTTAAATGGATTTAGAATGACATAAAAAAAATTCTATTTTTGAACAATATATTAATTTCAAAGAACTTGATTTTAATAAATTTAAAAAAAAAACTTGATTTTAATGCCAATATTTATAAAAAACCAAATTAACAAGATGATGGAATTTATTTAAAAATAACACAATAAAATCACATTACAAATTAACCAATAAGATATTTTTTGAAGTAAAAAGTTTAAAAAAATAAATTTTTTTAAAAAAGGACTTGAATTTAATTCTAATATTAGAAATTAAAATTAAATTTTAACTTGTAATATTAGAATTAAATTGCCTACGTATCCTCGAAAAGGAATCAAAGTCCACGTAGTTCGATTTTTTTGTTTTTGAAAAAATAAGTTACAAAAAAAAGGACTTGAATTTAATTCTAATATTAGAAATTAAAATTAAATTTTAACTTGTAATATTAGAATTAAATTGCCTACGTATACTTGAAAAGGAATCAAGTCCACGTAGTTCGATTTTTTTTGTTTTTGAAAAAATAAGTTAAAAAAAAAGGACTTGAATTTAATTCTAATATTAGAAATTAAAATTAAATTTTAACTTGTAATATTAGAATTAAACTGCCTACGTATCCTCGAAAAGGAATCAAAGTCCACGTAGTTCTTTTACTTACCCCACTTACCTACTTACGTATTCGTCGTTGTCGTTGCTTCCCGAAGTGGTATCGTAATAGTCGCTCTCTTCGCCTTCATCCAATTTCATTTCTTGTTCTCGTTTTTCGGCCTTCACCCAATCGTTCATCAACATTTGCTTTTCAAGATTTTTGGATGTTAAGGTAGACCGACGCTCATCTGACATGTAGTCTCCCATGCTGATGGCTTGTTCAACGGAAACTGTTGAAACATGAACGGCGAGGACCTCCTTGGCAATCCTAGAAATTGTGGGAAAGATACTTGCCACTTTTGACCAAAATTGCACAAGATCGTTAATTCCATCGGGGTTTTTTGGAACCGAAGTCGGTTCAAAACCCCCTAAATAACTATCTAATTCTATTGACCGACTAGCACTAGCCCTTTGCCGTTTTCGTTTAGTATCTTCAAACAATCTCATATATGGGGTTAGAGCTCCTCGAGGGTCGTTGGGTCTTTTAGTAGAAGTGAAGGGGGAGGGGGAAGATGACACATTAACATCACTAGAAGATGAAGATTGATCGTATTCATTAAAAATTTGAATTAAAGATTGGTGTACTTGGTGAGCAATACTAATGGGGTTAGGAATTTCAAGATTAGAAGACTCTAAAAAAGGTTTTAATACATCGTAATAAACTTTAAGTAAGTTTTGAAGACCCTCGACCCGATAATCCGGGTCTAAAATTTTTGCAACCAAAAAAACCTCGGGAAGGTAATGAAAATATTTGACCTATTTTTCCAACATACTATCAATAATTTCACCTAATTCCTCGTTATGGTATAAAGAACTAGTAACAAGTACAATTTGAATACAATAATCAAGAAATATTGAGGAGGTAGGATAATAAATACCGGATAAAGTCACGGTGGCATCGTTAAAAGTTTTTAAAAAGGACATCATATTATAACAATCATCCCACATATGTGAGAATAAAGCGAATTCGACATCTTCATTATTAAAAAACGTACACAATGCATCTCTATATTCAAATGTATCCTTAAGTAATTTATAAGTAGAGTTTCAACGATTTGGCACATCTAATGAAAATCTTTTTGGATGCAATTGGTTGGCCTTGCAAAATCTTCACCATTTTTTTTTGAAGTGAATCATGGTTTATTAGATAAGATATAGCACTCCTAATTGGTTGAACTTTAGATTTAAAAAGAGTTAAACCATCTTGAACACATAAATTCAAAATATTACAAATGCATCTAACATGAAAAAATTTACCGCCAAGAGCGAGTTGACAAGTCATTTTTAACAACTCTAAACTAGCCGTATTAGCGGCGGCATTATCAAATGAAATTGAAAAAATTTTGTTAGTTAAATGATACTCGGACAAAACAGTGGAGATCTTTTTTGAAATATTCACCGCCGTATGTTGACTATCGAACTTTCTATATGCGATTAAACGTTTTTGCAAAGTCCAAGATTTATCAATCCAATGGCAAGTAATTCCCATATAATTATGATTTTTAAAAGAATCCGACCAAATATCCGATCATATAGAGACACTATGATGCAAACTATCAAATATTAAAATCAAATTCAATTTATACTCATCGACCATTTTTTCAACATCGCGAGTTAATTTATTACGTGAAATCCTTCACTACAAAAAAATCCGGCAATCCTGACGGCCAAATCCGTCAGTATATCAAATACTGACGGATTATGGCTGCCAGTATATTTGCGGTCAGGATTGTAGCATCCTGACGGAAACTCTATATTTGATACTAAATCTCAAACGGGTCTAAGGAAAAGTGGAATAATTCGAAACTTCGTTTCAAAATTTTTCAATATGTTATTAATTCTAAAACAAGTGATTTATATGCATCGCGTCA
>BMAC01000329.1:190666-202388 GCA_014905375.1 Phtheirospermum japonicum | reverse complement strand
ATGTTTTAGAGTATATGGGAATTTTCCCTGTACTTAAATTATATATCTGTGTGTGTGTGTGTGTATCTCGGTAAGAGCCCTCACTGGTTCTCACACCAGAGATGGTTTTACCATAACTGCTCCCTATATATAAATCATCTAAATATTATTTAAAGATCGAATAGTATTCAAAATGATATAACCTGATTCATAAAAGAATTGTTATTAGACGAAATATACTTTACAAATTATGATAAATTTACCTACACACAACATTTGTAGTTTTGTTACCATGTTTATTCTCATCATCATCGATCAATATATGTAAACATATACGATTGGTTCACCCTTGATATAGCAACGTATAATTGACCATGGCTGAAAATAGGCTTCTTCAGGAAAATTCCAACGTGAGAGAGATATTGTCCTTGAATTTTGTTGATCATCATAGCATATGACACGATCAGAGGAAATTGCCATCATTGGAACTTGAAAGGGAACCTCGAATTGGATGGTGTGACAGTCATTATAAGGATTAACAACAATTCACCTGCATTGCTTCCTTGAGAAATATTAGCCTATACAATATGACCGTCAAGTAAACAACTAACATTACACAACACAAGGGAATGATCGGTATTTCTCAACAACATGAGTGGAATTCTAATTTTTAGTTTTAGCTCATAGAGGCAATCCATAACATTTAATGGTATTTAGAAACTCTAGTGAGCTCAAAACAATAAATTATTACCGATGTAAAATATCTTGGTACTTAATTTCACATTCGATTTCTTTATCATCTTTGATTCTAGATAGTTGACCTTGTTTCAACTTTTTTTTTAAAAAAAGCAGTATGTAATTTTTCAAAAATCGTGAAAAGTAGTTTGTAATTTTCCAAAACTTTTGTTAAGTAGTATGCAATTTTTGCAAAGTAGTTTGTAATTTTTCAAAATATTTGTGAAGTAGTATGCAATTTATGCAAAGTAGTATCTAATTTCTAAAAAAATATGCGAAGTAGTATGTGATTTTCCAAAAACTATGCGAAATAGTGTGTAATTTTTCAAATTTTACACGAGTAGTTATGAATTTACACGAGTGGTCCTGAATTTACATGAGTTGTTCTGAATTTACACGAGTAGTTCTAAAATTTTGAAGACTAGTTTTGAAATTTACACGTGTAGTTCTGAATTTACACGAGTAGTTCTAAAGTTACATAAGTAGTTTCAAAATTTACACGAGTAGTTTTGAACTTACACAAGTAGTTTTGAATTTAAACGAGTAGTTCTGAATTTACGTAAGTCGTTTTGAATTTACGTTAGTAGTTCTGAATTTACAAGAGTAGCTCTGAATTTACACGAGTAGTTCTAAATTTACATAAGTAGTTTCGAAATTTACACGAGTAGTTTTGAATTTACGTAAGTAGTTTAGAATTTACGTTAGTAGTTCTGAATTTACGTAAGTAGTTTTGAATTTACATTAGTAGTTCTGAATTTACACGAGTAGCTCTGAATTTTCGAAGAACAAAATAAAATAGCTAAAAAGGGTATTTTAGTACTTTTATATGAACAAAGTAGTTTGTAATTTTAATAAAGTATTACGTAGTTCGCAATCTGAACAAAGTAGTTTGTAATTTTAATAGAGTAGTTCGTAATTACTCATGTAATAACATTTCATATAATTTAGATTATGGAAAGATGATGTGTGGAACCCATAGATACCCTAGTTGTCTTTTTCCCTGCATTTTGAGAATTTGCAATTATCTTATTTATCATCTTTTACTTTATTGGTTTAAACTTCAAATTGGAAAGATTGAAATCGCATTAAATGAGTTTTACTAGTAGTCATAATTTGATTGTTTCAACTGCTCATATTGAGAAAAATCTATTAAGGGTAGTTTAGTATATTGTTATAGTAATTGGATTATTATGGAACTTTTATATTCAATGGGGTTTTTGGGCAATTGGTTTTATGTTTTAGAGTATATGGGAATTTTCCCTGTACTTAAATTATATATCTCTGTGTGTGTGTGTATCTCGGTAAGAGCCCTCACTGGTTCTCACACCAGAGATGGTTTTACCATAACTGCTCCCTATATATAAATCATCTAAATATTATTTAAAGATCGAATAGTATTCAAAATGATATAACCTGATTCATAAAAGAATTGTTATTAGACGAAATATACTTTACAAATTATGATAAATTTACCTACACACAACATTTGTAGTTTTGTTACCATGTTTATTCTCATCATCATCGATCAATATATGTAAACATATACGATTGGTCACCCTTGATATAGCAACGTATAATTGACCATGGCTGAAAATAGGCTTCTTCAGGAAAATTCCAACGTGAGAGAGATATTGTCCTTGAATTTTGTTGATCATCATAGCATATGACACGATCAGAGGAAATTGTCATCATTGGAACTTGAAAGGGAACCTCGAATTGGATGGTGTGACAGTCATTATAAGGATTAACAACAATTCACCTGCATTGCTTCCTTGAGAAATATTAGCCTATACAATATGACTGTCAAGTAAACAACTAACATTACACAACACAAGGGAATGATCGGTATTTTTCAACAACATGAGTGGAATTCTAATTTTTAGTTTTAGCTCATAGAGGCAATCCATAACATTTAATGGTATTTAGAAACTCTAATGAGCAAACGTCCTACAATATGTCAATGTTTGAATCAGATTTGCATACATTATCAGAGCTAAGATATACTTCACATTCTCCGTAATATTATGACATCATATATTTATTAATCAAATCGACGACATCAAGTGTTGGGGAAAGAATAGCCCGACCCTCCAAATAAGCGAAACATTCAGCCGTTTTTTCAAAATTGTGGAAATGTGCTTGCCACAATTGACAGAACATGGTCACCGTCATCTTTGAATAATAGTTTCTTATAATACGGACCATCATATCACGACAACCAAAGAATCCATTTCAGTCGTGTCAAAACTTGAATGAGTCAATGCCCAACAGTTCTTCGTTGGTCATACCTTATGATTCAATAATCAAAAAGCAGTAAAGTAAAACTAGATTAACTCTAAAACGTGCATTCTTCCACGGAAATTAAAGGTATAATTTCATTCTCATAATGTACTTCATAATGATAATCATCATTATGAATATCATTAAAATTAACAAGGTTCGTTTCGCTCTTGGTCCATACTGAGCTTTTATGACTTTAATCAATGTGCCACAGGGCATAAAGACTTTGCCACATATAAATTACAATTCAGTAAATAATTATCTATTCCTCGATAAATTCTCACATTCTTCAGAGATATTTGAACGAAATACTTTTCATTCTAATATTTTATATTATTTGCTAGATATGTTACATTATATCTTAGTTTACTCCTGAACCTTGTATGTGAATGTGTGGTAAATAAACTCAAGTACATTCAATGCTTTGGAATGAAATCCAAATATTACTAATAAGCCCAATAAAATAATAATTACTTTAAAATAGGGCACATCACATAAATCTAACTCAAAATAAACCTTAAGACCAAATACAATAGTCTAATATGAATGATTGATTATACTTTCACAAATTCTTTTGTAAAATAAGAAACAAACAAATTTCATCAATCAAAATAGAGGATATCCATTGACCAAGCAAGGTTATTGGGAGAACCTCCATGACTTCTACCACGACCAATAAATATCACGAACTCTTACATATCTTACCTTGTGGTTCATTCTTCCCACATAGGTAGAAATCAACATGTCTCTTCCCCTTTACTTTGAGATTACTTCCACTATTCATATCGATCCTAGTTAGCCTCAAGAAATTTCTTTATCCAGAGGTCTAACATTGGTATTATGAAAAATAATGTAATGCCTCTCAATGACTTATTTTTATAATTCATATTATACAAGTGCATCTGTATGTTTGCTCAAGTGGGAAAAAAAATAGAGTGAGATCGTATCTCTCATTTTATTATTGTCATTTAAAGTGACTTTCTTTTTCACATGTGGTAAGGCATGTATGTAGTCGCAACATATCAAAGTCATTGACCATTTTTAGTAACCAAACCAATTTCTTTTCACGAAATTCTTAGGCTTGGAAGTAGTGTTTTATAAAATTCTCAAAATATTCATTTAGAGTACATCCCAATGTTTATTGAGATTTCGAAACTACATATACTTCCAATATAAGATTTGGGGTCAATATGAAGTCTCAAGTTCATTAGAGAATTGACTTTGACTAAGTTTGACGATTCTTTGTCAATTGGGGGTTGATGGATGATATTATTGTGGAATTATAGTTCTTTTAGTCTCCACATCAAACCAATGATGGTAGTACTCAATTACTTTTGAGTATATTAATTTGTATTTAGATTGAGTTAGTTTAATCAATTTCTTTAGATAATGAATTTGAAGTATGTCATAATCTTTCTTTGATATCATGTGCATATACTTTATCACAAGACTTATTTATACAATTTTCTATCGTTCATGAACTTTCATTGTCATGAAAGTATGCAAATGTACAATCAATGATACATATTGAAAGTTGCTTATAAATTAGCTTGAATAGAATTACAACATACATTAATCTATCAATTCATCAAAATGATCAACAAACATGAATCTATCAATTCATCGAAATGATCAACAAACATGAATCTATCAATTCATCGATATTCATTATGAACTAAAAATATTGGCAAAATCATGATCAATCTCTCATCTAATCATGTGGATAAATTTATTATGATTTCTAAATTAGAAATCATATAATAGCATGAATACTAATATATTATGTACTCTATGAATATTATTAAAGTATTGCAAAATCTCATGTTTGTCAATATTGCATATAACATCACATGCATATAATCATAGGTAACATATATACATATACATGCACAATAATATATACCATGCCATATATACATATTTCCAAATATTTATTAGTTGCATTGATAAATAATAGGATAATTCGAGTTACCTTGGAAGAAAGTCACGATTCTTTCCTAATTTTGGTTTTTAGACTTCGGATTATGAAAAGTTTCAAATCAGATCTCCACCATACATATTCAACCTATACATGTTTTGAGTAATATATCCAAAACCCATCATCATCCAACGGTTAGATTGTGCGTAATTGAATTTTTAAAATAAGCTGGCAGACAGTTCCGAGAAACAGGATCACCTTTGTTCGAAATTCATTATCAGATTCTTCACACTTCATATCCAAATCTCCACCGTTCATATGTAACTTGTGTATGTTTGTAATAACATATCAAAAATTCGGCTTGATCCAACGGTTTGATTTTGAGAAATCTTATTTTGAAAAACTCTGCACAGAAAGTTGTGAAAACAGAATCGGCTTTGTTCGAAAATTTATATAAATTGTCTCGTATCTTTAAATCCAATCTCCACCGTTCAAAATGTAATTCAAAAGATCTGAAAGGTCCTGTAAAATGTTGAGGTCGATCCATCGGTAGAAACTCGAGAAACAGATTTTTCAAACATACAACGCAGTTGGGTTTTTGACCTACGAAAATTGTATAATTTGGTTATGGAGGCTTATTCTCGATTACTCTCAATAGATTAGAGTTTCGTGCTGATAACGTGTAAAAGGAAAAGTATAATAGAAGAAACACAAAGGAGAGACGATAGAGACAAAGGAGAGACGATAGAGACGATAGAAATTAGGTTCTCTTATTCATCAAAGACTCCCTTTATATAGAGTATCAATAATATGTTTCCATAATACATAAAGATAACAAATACCCAAACTATCCTTCATCAGTTAATTATTGACGAAAGACACACTAATTGTGTTTTTCCTTTAACAAATTAGAATATCTAGATATTATAGTATTATAGATGTTATAGTATGTTTGGGAACTTCTACGATAATTCACGCCACAATTCTTCACATAATAGGGTTTAATATGAACCATTAGATTAATAAAAATTGCACAGTAGAATTTTCCTAGATTTTGATTGTATTTTTGTTTTAATAAAAAAGAAAAGCAAAATTGCTGGCCCTGACCACTATATCATTATCAGTACGAAAAGACGCATCGGTGAATTCATTCATTCATTAGGTTCAAAAAAAAAAATAAAAAATTCATTCATTCATAGATGTATCGCCCTAAGGCTAAGCTGCCATTAGTCCTCCGGCAGCCACCGCCGCCGATCCGTCCCCACAAGACTGGCTCGCCGATGCACGGAACGATTGATACCCATTTGAACACCGTCTCAGAGGTAAGATTATATCTATCTATCTATCTATCTATCTATCTATCTATATATATTTTTTTTAATTTTCTATTTATTGAGAATTTATGGAACAAAATCAGCAGTAGAAGTATTTGATTGCTTTCGTTTGTTTTACTTCGAAAAATTGGTTATGTAAAATTCTATTAAAATAAAAAAGGGGAAAAAATCACAATCAATTAAAACTCGTGAATCGTGTGTTGTTGTTTTTTATTTTTTGGACCTAAATATATAGTGAGGGTTGAATTCAGACAAGTTGATGATAGAACCTGTATTTGGTGTTCAGATGGCTAGTGGGAGCAATTGTTCATATGTGGCTGGCCGAACACGCCCTTATTTTTTCAGAAGATGTAAAAGGAAGATGTTAAAAACGACAAACATAGAGTCTCTACCGGACGATATAATATTAGAGATTCTTGTACGGGTCCAGCTCAAGATATTTACGACGCCACACACTATAAGAAATGAGACCAACTGGAAGGACAAAAGTCGTTCCTACAAGTGTTATTATCTTTGCTTTTGATCAATAGGAACGACATGTCGTTCCAAAATTGTCGCTCCTATAGGCATTTTCCTGTATATTTATAGAAACGACTTTTGTCGCTCCTGTATCTTAAATGCCAATAGGAACGATAAGTCGTTCCAAAATTGTCGCTCCTATAAACTTCTGCCTTTATATCTATTAGAACAACTTTATGTAACTTTATGTCGTTCCTGTAGCTTAAATACCAATAGGAACGACATGTCGTTCCAAAATTGTCGCTCCTATAGACTTTTGCCCGTATATCTATTGGAACGACTTTATGTCGCTCCTGTACCTTAAATACCAATAGGAACGACATATCGTGCCAGTTCCTCGAATTATTTTTCTCAAAAACCTCGTATTCATAAGTCTATAGGAACAAATCACTCCAATAGTGTTACACAAATTAGAGCAACATGTCCTCCCTATTTTGTCATTCCTATTGATTGTGCACCTATCCAAACAAAACTTTGTTCCAATTCATAAATAACTCAAAATAATTTGATATTAAGCATATACATTGCAACACGCAACTTGTACACTTCAATTTACATTAACCAATCCTATTAATTCCACCATTAGTTAGAGTAATCAAAACGATTATACACTTCAATACCAAACTAATGTGAAGATCCATCATGCTCGTCTGCATCACGGGCCTGATCATCAACAAGCATATCCTCTATCTCTTGATTTTCAGCATCACCTGGTGATGCAAAAGCAATTCTCCAGTTATAATACTCGCAAAAGTGATTTTTGAAGAGTTCGAGTCAATCATGTCTGCACACACTTTTTCTTTCAGAAAAAGTGATTTATCATACTCTCTAAAGTAGCCGAGGTATAGAAGCTTAAAGTTAAATTAATTAATTTTGAGTGTCTCGTAAATAAATTCTTAAAATGCTTCTATTTTTGTCGAATTCGAAGTAGGATGAAAAATCTTGAACACTCTCGACTTTTAGATTCGCATTAAATTATGCAGAGTCAGAAGAGCATAAGTTGACATTTAGGGAGTGTTACACACTTGTCCTTTTTTTAGGACATGTTATAACCTACTAATTGATCAAAGTATGTTATCTATCATAATAAGGACAATAGACATGTTATTTTAGATTAAATAAGCAAATAATCTACTAACTGATCAACCTTATAAAATCTACAAGCAAGAAGACAAGGTGAGACTTAATATACAAGGATATACATGTTTCACATGACAAAGCAAAAAATGAATATTAAAAATAATTACCGAGCCTTCCCTGATTTGCAAGCCAAAATTTTGAGCATTGACCCACTCCTACAATGTTAAACTCTAATCTTGTAATAGAGACATGTACTGTATGCACAACTGGATAGTTATAGAACAAGATCACGGACCTTTTATTCTTCTAGTTGTTGACTGAGATCCTCATCAACCTTCTTATAACATGACCTGTATGGGAGTCAAATATTTCGTTAACAATATTTAATAGATTCTCGATTCATGCCGCACATGTTACCTTCGATCCCCAAGTTTTGCTGACAGGCTCAGTCTTCTTCTTGCATAAGCTCCAATGTCTGCACGTAATAGGAAACAAGACTGGATTGAGTCTAATTTTCCGTAGGGGTATCAAAATTAAGATCCAAAACACATACACAATGTTCTCATAGTTACACCATTTCTAATACTGTACTGAAGTGGCACAGAGTTATTGAAGCTGCGATACAAGTTCCTGATTCCTAGAGAATCATAGAATTATCAGGATGATCCAAAATAGCAAAAAAAAAAGGAGCATTTCAAAAGCAGAGAAATGACTTTGGGACAGTAAGATTCGAAGTCAGGTTCACACAATGACACAAATCATTAACATAACATGAAATTACTACTCACCATCAGAAACAAAAAATAAAATTAAAAAAGCAAAAGGGACAAAATAAGCAAATAAAAGCACGACCGTCAGATGTCAATACTAGCTCACCACTCACATTAATAGGTTCTATACTTCTAATTAGGTATAAAATGTAAAGAGATACTCTAGAAATCGTAACTTCTTAAACTTACAAGCCACGTTTTAGCCAAACAATGGTAGTTTAAAACGAAATTAAAAAAATATATTTATTTATTTATGGACCATCGAGATAGCCTTTTGCCGTGACTAGGGGTGTGCACAGTTCGGTTAACCGACCTAACCGAACCGAAACCGAAATCTCGGTTCAAATCGAAACCGAATTGAAAACTTTGGTTCGGTTTTCGGTTTTAGTTTTTGGAAAAAATCGGTTTTCGGTTCGATTTCGGTTTTGGGGTTCGGTTAACCGAACCGAACCGAAAACCGAATTTAATTTTTAGCAATTCTTATCTCGCGGCCTTGAGAGCAGCAAAATTATATGACCTCGCGGCCTTGTTTTCCTTGTCATATCCACCTGCAAATGGCAATGTATTAGCCTTGAGTGATGGGAAAATAATTATCATGTACACATAAACATATAGCTTAAACGTGAGCTTCAGAGAAGAAAATTACTTACCCAAGTACACTGCAAATTATATATAGGATAGGATATGTGCGCAGCAACATCCATGAATAGGATCCCAAGTCATGCGAAAGAGAAAGCCGGTTAGAACATTGTCCGAATGAAGGATTTAGATGATATAAAATTATTCACACCCATGATTTCATACATGCCCATCTCCAGCAATCGAATTGTGGTATTCTCGCCCAGCACCGGGGTCTCTCCAGACATCAGCTGGATTTCCTTGAAACTGGAAAAGGTCTAATTGAGATATCTAAGTTAAACTACCATTTCACGAGGGAAGTTTTGTCCAGCTGTAATGGTTTAGTATTGGAGAGTCCCAATATATTCCATGACAATATTTATATTACGAATCCGGTAACAAAGCAAAACTTTGCTCTTCCTCCGTTTTTGACTAATGTAATACGTTATGGTTATGCTATAGCATATGCTGCTACCTCCATGGAGTATAAAGTGGTTCGCACTTTTTTTATCAATAGCGAAGTTATGCCTCATTGTTGAGGAATTAATTCTTGGGAATAATTTCTTATTTTGGTATTTGCCTTTCTTGGGCCCAAAATATATTAGGGAACTAAAATTAGGACTCTAGATTTGTTTCCTAGTTTGTATACAAGACTTTAATTATTCCTAGATTGTGTTTAGGATTTGGTTTTCGGATTCTACCAATTTTAGGACTCTAGGACTCTTCTATTTAAGACAAGACAAAGCCAAGAGAAGAGGACACCTTCAATATTCTTACATTCASAATCTTTCGAGAAGGACACTTTTTATCGACGGGATTTTTGGAAGGAAGAAAGAGACCGAGACGCACGACGCAAGAAGACGCACAAGGAAGGAAGAACACGACATATTACTTGGKGCCAACGATCGTGATAAACAAGATCTTTGAAGTTGCGTAACCAACGGAGAAGATCTTGCCATTKCGGCAACAAGTATTTAGTATCAAYTTTCTTGATATTTAGTTTTCATATATTACTTTATAATTYTGTYTTGAACGTGAATTGAAAGTAATATAGTTTACGGGTTTGTACACCCAAGTTCACAAGTATTTACTTGTGAACTGAATTTGTTTAATCGTGTTCTCTATTTTTATTTTRCGCTGCACTTTTATATTCTGTTCTAATCGATGTTGATAATCTGATGTTGATAACATTGATTAACAACATCGTGAAATCTGAGAATTATTCTTATATTCATAGACCTTCTAATTTTACACTCATAATCATGTGATACAAGATGAATGTGTTGCTATATTCACTGTTGGGGTTGATAAGGATTGGATGCGTCGTGTGAATACCCGACACATATCTCTTACAGCTAATTACCTTTTTGTATCACGTCCTCTATTGACCACCAAAGGTTTTGTGCACTGGACTATGAATGACAGTCGTTTCGCGTATGTTTTGACTTTGAACGTAGAGACTGAAATTATTACACAGTTTCCGGTCCCTCGCCATGATGGTGAAACTGAATTAATGTATTATTATCTCCCAATGGGAAGCTATCTATCTTTGTTGATTGCGCGCTCCAAGTTTTCATGGGAGTTTTGGGAGATGAAACCAGATACTGGGGAATGGACAAAGCTACCCAATATTGACTTGGAAGCTCAATTCGCCAGTTACTTGAATTGCATACTCAAGCCAGGTGGTTGGTTGAAATCCCGAGAGGTGTTGGTCTTCAATGTTAGACGTGAGAATTATAACCTTCCCAGTCAGTTGTGCATTGCGTGCAATGTTCGCACACGTAAATTTCACGAGTTTGAGTTGGATGGCGGTTTACAGAGCTTTCTTGCTCATAGAAATAGCCTGGTATGGATGGATGGAAGCTAGGTTTAGTTTTCTCTCCCACCTTGGGCTTGTGTTTTTATTACTTGCGTTATTATTTCAAGTAATTTTAATTATAGAGGTTATGTTGTACAATTCTTGATTTCCCTTTCTATGTCTTGGTTTCCTATCTGTTAGAATAGAATATCAAATTTATCTCTCTCCAAGACCCACAATTTGTTATCGAAATTGTATATGTAAAAAATAAAAGTTCATATTAAAAGGTTAAAAGAAAAACAAAATGTTTTTTTTTTCAATATAACTTTAAATTGATTATTTGAATATGTAGGATTTATGATTTGGATTTCAAAGGTTTGGATTTTTTAAGTCTAAATTCAAATCTGAGCTTTGAAAAGTCTCTACCAAAGGCATCCCAATAGAGTTCTTCACCTGTAAGTCCGTTTAATTTGATTCTTTGATTTTATGGTTCAGGTGGAATATAGATGATATAAAAGATAATAACAAAAATTACCCTTAGATTTGGCCTAATTACGAGAAATCATTTGCCATATCCTTTTGAAAATCAGCAATATTGTCAGCTGATCAGATGGACTCGCCACCTAAGGACTAAAGCAAAGGCTACCACTGCCCCTCCGCGCGCACACACACACACACATATATATATATA
>BMAC01000329.1:161779-185586 GCA_014905375.1 Phtheirospermum japonicum | reverse complement strand
AGAGAGAGAGACGGACTAGGGTTACATTTGGGTCGGGCAAGATCCGATTAAGGGCCATAAGGCAATTTAGGTGGATCAAAAAGATGATGATTTTTAGAGGATTTTAATGCTCGTGGTGTATTTTAAGGCAAACACTCAAATATGACGGTTACATGGACCTTTTACCGTATGACGAAGCCCCATACCCAGATCTGATCCATCAAGTTGGATACTGTATAAAAGAAAACAACCCAACCAAACCTTTATTTTTCTCCTTCTCTCCCCGATTGCTTTCATTTTCTAACCCTTATTTCACTTTTTTTCTCACTTATTTCATTTTATCCTCGGGTAGTTTGGTTGAAATTCCTCCGCCAATTCGTTTTTCCCCCAGGTAGTTTGATTAAAATTCCTCCGTCGAGATGCCACCGTGCCGCTGCTGACAGGTTCTCACAATCTATTTTTCTCTGTTTCTCGGTCGAGATACGCTCCGTTGTTTCTTATGCTTAGTTTTGGATTTTGATGATATTGTTTTAATTGCGTTGATATGTAGCTCGTGATTTTGCCTAATTATGATTATAGTTGTGTTTCTTTGTCGTCTCCCTTACTCCTGCCTCTAGTTTTTGATGATTATTTAGGGTATAAATAAATTAGGCAAAAAATCAAGATTTTTTTTTTGAATTCATTTCGCCACTCATGCGATTTGTTTTATATTACGAACCTTTTTAAAATTATTTTATTTTTCCTCATTATGTAATTCTTAATGGGTCACTCTTGTATATCTTAACTTGTTTGCCGACCGGGATTACGAGCGGGACCCATTCGTCGAGACGTGTGATGTCTTCGCTTATTGTTTTGGTTCAGGATTATTTCCAGAGGGACTATTCGGTGGTAAACGTTCATTGCAAGGATCGGACGGACCTTCTGTATGACGTGGTGGTAGGGATGGGGGTTTTGGTGGCCGGGGTGGTAGGGATGGCGAATTTGGTGGTCGGGGTGGTTGGGATAGGGGTGGGCGTGGTCCGGGTGATAGGTTCAACAATGCAGATGCACCTGGACGTGGACGACGGCGTGGACATTTTGATAGTAATAATAGAAGGGACAGCCCGGATAGAAGTAGGGGCAGGAGTTACAACCCGAGTCCGGATAGAGTTTGAATGTGGGATTATAGCCGGAGCCGGAGTAGGAGTTATAGCAGGAGCAGAAGCTGGTCGAGGAGACGGAGTCCTAGGAGCAGAAGCCCGAGGCGGGACCGGAGCAGGAGCAAGAGCAAGAGCCAGAGCTACGAGAGATATGAGAGAAAGACGCCCAAGTCGAAGTTTGATGTGATGGAGGTTCCGACGCCGAATGTTGTGCTGGTTGCTTTTGAGTTAGCCGAGCAGGTTCTGGCTGCTGCTGCTGGATCTGACCACCCGATTAACATTTCGCTGCATCCGTAGATAGAAATATTATGCCGATGTTTGTTATAAACTATTGTGGTTGGTGTCTACAGGGAGATATGGAATGCTGCCTACACTCTACAAGTTATTATCATTTTGCTGCTATTTATTGCCTTTGGGGTAGCAATATGTATGTCCCCTTATTATTTTTGTCAGGTTTTAAATTACTTTAGATATACTTGATCTGGTCTGCGTGCATTGTTGATTGGGAACTTATTAGCTCAGTAAGATTTATTTGGGACGTACCACTGCTTACTGCCCACAAGCCTCATTTTGTTGTAATATTTTATTGAGAAAAATCTTTTTTACCTCCTGAACTATGGCCATTTTGACACTTTGCCTCCTAAATTTTTTTTTTCGTGCAAATTACCTCCTAATCTGTATGAATTTTGCACTTAACCTCCTGAATTCGCATTTTTGGTGGAACTTTTGGTTGAATCTCACTCGTGTGACATGCACGCTTACATAC
Organism: Phtheirospermum japonicum; assembly: GCA_014905375.1. Classification (NCBI taxonomy): domain Eukaryota; kingdom Viridiplantae; phylum Streptophyta; class Magnoliopsida; order Lamiales; family Orobanchaceae; genus Phtheirospermum; species Phtheirospermum japonicum. The sequence goes on along the minus strand of BMAC01000329.1, from coordinate 183,702 downwards.
AAGGGGTAAAATTGACTTTTCATCTCTTACTTATGACTCCTACTCAAAATAATGGCACGTGAGCACTCGTGTGACCTCTTAAAATAATGTTCACATTAATATATGTATACACATAGAATTTGGAACCTACGTAGTGCTCATGTGCCATTATTTTGTGTGGGAGTCATGAAGAGGAGATGGAAAGTCAATTTTACCCCTTATATGTTAGCGTGCATGTCACACGAGTGAGATCCGGCTATAATTCTCACTAAAAATGGAAGTTCAGGAGGTTAAGTGCAAAAATTCGTATAGTTTAGGAGGTAATTTGCACGGAAAAAAAGTTTATGATGCAAAGTGTCAAAATGACCATAGTTCAGGAGGTAAAAAAGATTTTTCTCTATTTTATTTTTATTTAGAGCACTTGGGAATTATTGTATTTTTGGTCATTGATCACTTTGCCAAAGCTCACAAGCCTCATTTTGTTGTAAACTTTTATTTTTCTTAGAGCACTTGGGAATTATTGTATTTTGGTCATTGATCACTTTGTCAAAGTGACACTTAAAAGTGCAAAAGTGATACATTTAGATCCAAAAGTGACACTAATTGTGATAAAAGTTTTGAGCAATGCACTTTTATTTATGTTTTCTTTAGTATAATTTAAAGTATGGAACGTTAATATTAGTTTGATTGTAATTTTATTGGTTCATATAGAAGATAAAATATATTTGAAGCAGAAAGTGACACTCTCAGAGCCAAAAGTGACACTAATAATGGAAAAAGTGATAGTGTTATATTTTTAATTAAATATTTTATTACAATATGATATGTAAAAGTAACTATTTTTAGTGTAAAAGTGACACATTTAACTGAAAAAGTGACAATATTAATTGTTGAAAAAGTGACACATTTAATGAAAAAGTGATAGTATTAATTGTAAGTGACATTGTTATCTACTAAGTTAAACGTTTGATTGCAATATAATATGTAAAAAGTGATACTTTTAACTGTTAAAGTGACTGTGTTAATTAAAAAGGTGACAATATTATAGTTTAAGTTAAAAAATTTGATTAAAATATAATATGTTCTAAAACTGACATTTTTAGTTTAAAATAATTGAAAATGTGACACTTTTAGTAAAAAGTGACACTAATAATAGAAAAAGTGACGGTGTTATATTTTTAATTTATTTTTTATTACAATATGATATGTAAAAGTAACTGTTTTTAGTGTAAAAGTGACACTTTTAACTGAAAAGGTAACAATATTAATTGTTGAAAAGTGACACTATTATCTACTAAATTAAATGGTTGGTTACAATATAATATGTAGAAAGTGACACTTTTAGTTGTTAAAGTGACCGTATTAATTGTAAAAGTGACAATGTTATATTTTAAGTTAAAAAACTTGATTACAATATAATATGTAGAAAGTGACACTTTTAGCTGTTAAAGTGACTGTATTAATTGAAAAGGTGACAATGTTATATTTTAAGTTAAAAAGTTTGATTACAATATAATATATTCTAAAAGTGACATTTTTAGTTTACAATAATTGAAAATGTGACACTTTTAGTATAAAATTAACAATTATATTTTAAATTACAGTGGAAAAAGTAACGCATTTAAGTGCAGAAGTTACAGTTTTTCATGCGAAAGTAACAATTTTCTGAAATTCCACACTATCTAAAATTATTTGAAAAGTCATAATTTATTTTTTCAATGACTAGTTTTTCAATCATTTTTCACCATCTATGTATAAAAAGATATAACAAAAACAAACATATATCCAAATAAATTGACTAAATAATAATTCTAACTCATTCATATAATATAACAATTTTATAGTCTCAATTTTCTCACAATACAATGTATATATGCACCCCTCGTTATTAGTACATATATAGTAAAAGCACAACAACTTATTCACAACTCTATCCATGATGTTGGCAACCACATCCTTGGATTCTTTGAGCAACTTGATGCTCTTCTTCAGCTTATTCATCTTCTCAGTGATCGAAGGCTACTCCTCCAACATCCTCTCCATCCCATTCCCATGAGGCCCCACAAGCTCGTTAATGATCTCAGTCTGCATTTCCTTATTCACCAGATTCTGAATGCTGAAAAGCAAGTGCAAAGCCATGTTGTCCACCATTCTCCTCAGAAAAAAGTTCCAGTAAGCCGTCATCCCCATCTTCACACGAAACGCTTCCTGCACAACGCCCTTGCGGCTGAACAGATGAACAAAATTAACCACTCCAAATCCATCAAGAGAGATTTCACTAATATTGATATTAACGTGTTTCATGAATGGGTCCTGCTGGGACATAAACTTATTCCAGGAAGCCATGTACTCAGGATTACAAGTGTAATCAGTTAGCTTCTCCATCTCCACCATATCGTTCACCCAATCGACCGTTTGCTGCTTCTTCTTGGAGATGAGATTCTGCGCCGCTCTTTGCGTGCACGACAAAAGATGTGGGTAGTTATCAGAATTCTTCAACAATACAGATATAACTAGATTCTCGATGTAGCTAGCTCCAAATATTCCCAACAAAATCAACTTGTTTGGCTGATAACATAAACACAATAGTATCACTTTTTCAACTAATAATGTCACTTTTGTACTAAATATTATCACTTTTAAATACCGACAGATCAAAAGGAAACAAATAATATGCCACAAGTCATTAAAAATTGAATAAGCTAAAAGTCTTACAAGTTGATTAAAGGCATTTTATCAAACAGTTGATCAACCAAATAAAACACCAAGAAGTTGATTCAAATCTGAGACAACTTTCATTTAGGCATTTTATCAAACAGTTGATCCACCAAATAAAACACCAAGATTGTTCCTCAATTTTTGCAAAATCTAACTATATATAAGAATAACAATTCCAAGAAATTATGCTATCAAATCACATAAACTCCAATTTCTCCTTCAAAAAACATTTGCAAATGCATCGAAATAACTGCTTATACATCAAATTTTACTTTTAAAATTAGATTTTTGCTAAAATGCATATGCATCAAATGAGCTGTATAATTCATCCCCCCACCTAATATTTCAGAAAACTTTGATCTTTTCTAACCCACCTGCTCGTTTTTTTATGCACCATTATAGATTGACTGAGGTGTTATGTGGCGGGGGTGTGACGACGAGGTTTGAACCAGACAGTGGTAGTTATGGCGCTGTGAGGTGGGATTTGAGCCAGATGAAAATGAGATTTTCAGCAGATGGTGGTGATTATCAGGTCCTTGTGACAACGAGATATTGGCGATGATAATTGAAGATTTTCTAGAGAGGAGAGAGAATAGGGTGAGTTAAATCTGAGCGCTAAGAAGGCGTGACGGAGTTGATTTTCTCGACGTGGATGGGAGTGTTGGGGCGGCGGCATGACGGAGGTGATGGAAGGGTTGGGATGGAGGTGCGGGTTGCTGGAGCAAATAGCGAAGAAGAAGAATGAGAGAATTCTGTTTTGTATATACATATATACATGGTCCGAATTTGATGGGCTGATTCGGGTTTGGGTCAGATTTAAGCTCCGTCACATGAAAAAATATTCGTGTGGCAGTCACACAGGAGACCTACTCATATTTTAAACACCCTTTGTTTGGGGATCTGATGACGAAGTCCGAAATTGGATACGGGTTTGATCAACCAGGCGGGATCATAATACCATGTCGGATCTCGAATCTCGAGGGTGTTCAGGCCTCGATTAAGGTGGATCAGTGTAATCGAAAGCAGTGGCGTATCCAGAATTTTGAATTTGGGGGAACGAAAATAAATAAATTAGTATATATATAATTTAAATATATACAACACAAAATATACAAAGAGGTTTTTCATAAAAAATAGGTTATTATTCTCACACGAAATGATTATGAAAATAGGGTGAAAAAAATTATATAGGAAAATTATTAACTAAAATTTATATTACTCCCGCCATTTCTTAATAAGTGTCGTTTTAGAGTTTTTATTCAAAATTAAGGAACATAATATTGGACTAATACATCCTCAATCAATTAATAATATTCTCATTTAATTACTTCCATTCTTTCCCTTTAGTTATTTTATTACCATAAACTTGTTTATATTTCTTAAATAATCAGGGATAAAACTGGAATAAAGTGGCAAAAAATTCTAAAACAACACTTAATTTGTAATAAAACTCAGTCTCTAAAATGACATTTATTTTAAAACGGAGAGAGTATAAACTAAACACGCAATATTTAACAGATTAATCTTTTAGTTTAAATGATTAATGAAACTTGGTTTTTTCAATGAAAACACATGGTTCAATTCTAGGAAAGAAAAATTACATTTTATTTACGAAACAAAAATCAACCAAAATGAAACAGTAAAATAAAAAACAATAAAAAGCAATTATGCAACTTGGCTTCTTCAATGAAAACACATGGTTCAACTTCAAGAAGAAAAATTACATTTAGATGTAATTTATAATAGTGTAATATAGGACCAAGAAGATGTTTCAAATGTCTTTGGTGACCTCGATAGTGAGTCTAAGTATAGTGGTCATTTCAGTTTGAAAATTAGTATTTCAAATATACCTGCCAGCTAATTAATCGTTCTCTTCTTTCCCCCCTTGAAATTCCTAAAGTAAAAGGTTGTGTCTTCATGTATGATGTTGTTGGGTCTTCTAAAAGTTTAGGATACAATGCCCAGGGTTCTGGTGATGCTTCCCACGCTATCTGGACATTTTACTGTAATGTTTCCAAATGATTGATGACAACGAAATACCTTTTTTATAACAAGGGAGTCCACTAACACTTGTGCTTTGATCGTCGTTCGTGGTTCGTATACCACATCGTATTCGCTAAGTTCTACCGCCCATTTTTCCCAACCTTCCCGATACGTTTGGATTACATAATACTTGTTTGAGAGATAAATTGGTGCTTACCTTAACCGTATGACGCAAAAAATAAGGTCGTAGTTCTCGTTCCATGTAAATCAATGCAAATCCCCCTTTTTCTAGTTCTTAGTAATTCAGCTCAGCTCCCCTCAACATTTTGCTAATATAATAGATGGGCTTCTGCATGCCTGTGTCTTCCCTTATAAGCACCGAACTTACCGTGGCTTCTCCGACTGATATGTACAAGATCAAGTCCTCTCCCGGTATTGATTTAGTTAATAACGGTATTTCGGCCAGGTATTCTTTGAGCTTTTCAAAAGCTTCTGTAGCCTCTTGTGTCCATTCAAACTTGGATCCTTTCCTTAGTGTATTAAAGAAGGGCACTCCCTTTTCCGCTGACCTAGAAATAAAGCGACTCGATCCTGCAATTTGACTGGTTAACACTTGTACGTCGCGCACTGTGCGCAGATGTGGCATCTCGAAAACAACCTGCACTTTCTCTAGATTCACCTCGATACCAAGTTCTGTAACCATATATCCCAGAAACTTCCCCGACCGCACATCAAACGAATACTTCTTTAGATTGAGCTTCATCCCATATTGCCTCAGTATAACAAAGGCTTTTCTCAAGTCCTTCACATGTGATTCAACTTTCTTACTCTTCACCAGCATATCATCTACATAAACCTCCATGGTTGACCCTAACAGCTCTTTGGACATTTTATCCACTAATCTCTGATAGGTCGCTCCTGCATTTTTCAACCCAAATGACCTAGATACATAGCATTAAGTGCTAGTAGAGGTAACAAAACTTACATTGGGTTGGTCTTCTTTAGCCAAAGGAATTTGATGGTATCCCTGTGATGCATCCATCATGCTAAGAAGCTCGTAGCCCAAAGTAGAGTCTACCAACTGATCAATCCACGACAATGGGTAATGATCCTTCGGGCATGCCTTGTTTAAGTCGCGAAAGTCTACACACATCCTACACCTTTTCTCAGGCTTGGGCCCCATCAAAACATTAGATAGGTATTCTGGAAACTGTATCTCTCAAATATGCCCTGCCTTTAACAATGTCTGCACCTCTTCCTCAATTACCTTGATAATTCTATCCCAAAGTGTCTCCTCTTTTGCTTAACCGACCTCACCTCCGGATCATCATTCAAATGATGTTGAGCGACCTCGGGGGATACTACTGGCAATTCACCATCTCTAAAAGCAAATATATCTTGAAACTCTCTTAGTAATGCTATCAGCTCACCCTTAATAACTTCTGCCATCTGTGTCCCTATTCTCGTGGTATAGTCCGAGCGACCTTCTTCTAGTGAGATCTCCATTAGTTCTTCATGCGGGCGAACAAAACTCTCCTCTTCCCTCATCTTTTTGGCACTAAGTACTCCTTCTTGTACCTCTCCTGATCTTCCACGCTTATTCTCGCTCATACCTTTCCTAACCGTCATTTGGTAACATGATCTAGCAACTTGTTGTTCTGAAATTACTTCCCCTACTTTATCTCCTACCGGAAATTTAATGCTTATATGATATGTGGAAGTAACTGCCTGGAATGTGTTCAGAGTAGGTCGCCCCAATATCGCATTATATGCTGAGCCTCAATTGATGATTAAGATTTTTAAATCTTTCTCCACTCTCAAGTCCCCCTTTCCCAATACTGTCGGGAGCGTGAGCTCGCCCTCCGTAATAATCTGCGCACCATTAAAGGCATAAATTAGGTTATTTACTGGTCGCATCTTTGTATTCAGGTTCATCTGCTTTAGGCAATCCAAGTATATGATATTGACGGAACTCCTATTATCCACAAACACCCTGCCAACCTCATAACCCTCTATCTCAGCATCAATCACCAATGCATTATTATGTTCCATCTGAAGGCCGCGCCTTTCATTAGAATTGAATGATATTATGGTCCCAATGCGGTAGGTCACCTGTTAATGACAACTACCTCACATGGACCAGGTCAGGCTACTTTCACATGTCTCTTCCTTGCATTATTTGTATCCCCATCCATTGGTCCTCCTGAGATCATATTAAACTTTCCTTTGCTTCCTCCTATTCGCCATTTTTCATTCCGTTTTGGGCCATTTCGTTGTGCTTGACTCCTAGCCTGATTCAGTGGTGGTCCCCTTGTAAGTGGTAGGGGTAATGGGTGTACCACCTCTTGTGGTTCTCTATCTCTGTAAATAACTTCCTTCAAATGTCTAACTTTAATGAGTTTCAATCTCATCACGTAAGTGCCTACAATGTTCTGTGGCATGTCCATAATTATTATGAAACCTGCAAAAGAACTCAGATTTAGGGTTAGTGGGAGGGTGTGAATAGCTCTCCGGCCACCTGATAGCATAAGCTATCTGTCGCTCCATAATTGCGAACACTTTTACAACCGGGTATGCCAAAGGTGTGAAATTATCGACTCTCCAATCTCTTCTTTCGATCTTGACAGGTGCCTTATCACCCGTCCCTGTGGTTAAGAGCCCCCGAACAACTCGCCTTGGTTATCTCCAGGATTCAGATCGCTTATCGGTAAAATTCCCCGGGCCTACGACCTCCTCTGCAAAACGTAACCTGAATTTTTCTTCTGTCTCCTCCACCTATATATACTTATCACATCTTTCCAAAACCTCGTCATAAGTTCGTGCTGGTTTTTTGGCCAAAGACTTGCGTAAACCCTAATTCCTTATTCCTTAATTGAGTTCCCCAACTTTCATCTCATCCGTGGAAGTAGGCACGTGTATTGTGGCCTTAGTAAAACAATTTACATATTCTTTTAGATTTATTGAAGGTCATTGTACCATCACGAATAGATATTGTAAAGTTCCTGTGTGTACTTTTGCGCTGGAGAAATTCCTCAAAAAGGCTGATTTCAAATCTTGGAAGTTCGTGATCTTTGATTTGTACCTTTTTGTACGTTGTTTTTGTTACCTTTTTGTGTCGCATTTGCATGTGTATTGCTTGCATTTATGGGTATTAGGAGTCATTTTGTCCGATTTTGTTAGTTTTAGGGTTTTGTAACTTTTGTGCAGTTTTCTTTGGATTCTCATTTATTTTTACTCGTTTATTTTGTCTTTATGGCCGTAGGATGACCGAAGCGGTCATGTGCATGCTCAGGACATCCCGTTCGACTCAGTTTAGAACCAACAAGCAATGGAACACAACGCGAACGCGGAGCGACAGCCGGCGGACGTTTAGAGCAGAAATGAGAAAAGGAGCCCAAGCTGCGTGTCAGTCGATCGACTGGATCTCAGTCGATCCACTGAAGATCAGTCAGTCGACTGAACCTCGTGGAAATCGACTGCTCAGCAGTGTGTTTTGTGATTTTTGGGCATAGCAGTCTATCGACAGCATTCAATCGATCGACCACTAGTCGATCGACTGGTTCTCAGTCGATCGACTGACACGCAGTTTTTTTGACCTGTTTTAACATTTTTTCCCCTGCATTTTTGTATATAAAGATAGAAGTTTCCCCTCACCTACCTTATCCTCCCTTGGATTATTTTGAACCCCATTCAATCTCTTCCAAGCATATTTTCACTATTCCATTGCAAACCCTAGATATAATCCTTAGCTAGTTAGTTTAATTTAGCTTAGTTAGTTAGTTAGTTGTTATTCATAAGTGTTGGAGAACGTGACATCTCTCTCATTTGTGGATTTTATTTTATGAAGTTGCTCTTGGTGATTTGAAGATTGTAAGCCACATTTGAAGCTTTTGTTTGGAGTAAGAATTGGTAGTAATATTTTCCCTTTAAATTGTTGTTGTTCTTTGTTGTTTATTGTTGTTATGTGTTGGTAGTTAATTTGTAGTTCTTGTTGTGTTTCTCTTGGCATTTTCAAATTCTCTTCCAATTTCTAGATTATTTTTCTTCTTACTTAAAACTCCATTGAAGCTTGCATGTTGAAGCTTTTTTTTTACTCTTTTTGTTCAAATAAACATTGTCTTAATTAAGTAATTTAGGGCTTTTAATTAGAGCTTAATTAATCTTCTAAAATTAGTTATTTACAATTAAGCTTTTAATTATAATTGTCCTTTGCTTTAATTGGTGTTTACAAGTCCTCATTTCACTTCATGCTTTAGTATTAAAAACTCAAACCCAAAGCAATGACTTATTGCTTTCTTAGGAGTAGAATAGTTTAATTAAGATTAACAAGAGAATAACTAAAACCACCGACCGCCGATAATATCTATCCTCGAGAGACACGACTCGGGAAAACTTACACCTCTACAATCGACTCCGTACTATTGTGGAGACGATTTCTTAGAGTACTAAGAAATGTTCGATCAAATTTTGGCGCCATTGCCGTGGATAGATTAAGGCTAATGGTGTTCTTAATTACTCTTCTTGTTGTCTTAATTAGTAGATTAGACTAGATTAGTATTTCAAACTCGATATCGTAATCCCTTTGTTGAGTGTTGTGTATGCAAGGTAGGCGATCGTTCGGATGAGAATTGACTCCATTTTTGACCGATCCCAAGATGGTGAGACGAGACGCAAGGAATCAAGACACGTTCGACCCATCCTTACCTACGGTGATAGAGGAGCGAACGATGACCAATTCGTTCGAAAACCCGACGCCGCCCGCACTTGCTCAAGACAACCAAGGGATGCCTCTGTCGCAAATAATGACCGGGCTGACTTCATCACCTTATGGCCCATCTCACCAAGGTCCACAACCCTCTTACGGGTTGCCGCTTGATCAAGGGGGGAACGGGTTTCCAAATCAAGATCCTCAAAGCTCGAATGCCCAATTTCAAGGCCCGTTTTCCCCATCTCATGCTCGTGTGCCAACACCCGAGCCCCAACATCAAGTTTCGCCACACTCGGACCCGTCGACGCATGGAACATAATTCCAAGGCCCAATTGTCGATGGCCCATCGTACCCATTTCAAACGCACTTCCAAGCTCTGAGGCCACAACTCCAAGGCCCACACTTCGCCGATCCCCATTTTCAACCTCGTATGCCACATCCAACCGGGCCCGCGCCTCGATTTTGAGATCCACATCCACAAGACTTTCCGAGGATGCCCGCCGTAAATGAAAGTCCTTACGCCGTACAAGATGTGGGTGGCCACCTGTTTGCCACCCCCGATGGAGGCCCGACAAATAGTATAACGGAGGTGTCACAGCCGTATATGGGCGATCTCTCCTCATGCATTAGATTGAGCCCCGAAGCCCTCGAGTACGACTTACGACTGATTGACCTCAACTGACTTCCGTCTTTCCACGGCCTAACACAAGAGGATGCTATCCATTTCCTACGTATTTTTCCTACACGGTGTCGAGCTTCCCACGCCAAGGAATTCACATTGATCAAATTAAGATGAGGTGTTTCCCGTACACAATGAAGGATAAAGCCATTGATTGGTTCATGACGTTACCGACCGATTCCCTTATCAATTGGGACATGGTGACTGAGAGGTTCATGGAGGAGTACTACTCTCAAGATAAAATGACTGATCTTTGAGCAAAGATTGCCTCATTCCATCAAATGAGTGACGATACCTTCTACGAGGCATGGGAGCGATTCAAGGGCTATCTTACCAAGTGCCCTCACCATCGGTTCAAAGGAGATCTATTAAATCAATTTTTCACAATGGATTGACATTCACTTCAAAACGTATGGTCAACAATGCCGCCAGAGGAAACCTTGTCAGCAGCTCGACGAGGGAATTGTATGACATTTTCGTGAACATGGCCGCCGATGATCATCGCATGAGTATCTTGGAGCGGAAGGAGCAAGTGAAGGAGGTTTCGACAAAGGAGGAGCCCGAGTGGGCCCGTAAAATAGCTAAACTCGAGATCCAAGTGGCCTCCCTCATCCAATCGTTCTCGAGTTCGATGGAGACGTGCCCCATATGTTGTACCTCGGGTCATGGATCTAGTGCGTGCCCGATGGTTTATGGGAAACCGAATGGTTTTGACGATCAAGCGTTTGTGGTTCAAGGTTACCAAGCCCAACGAAGCGGAACCCAATGGCCCAACGAACCATATTGGTGGAGGAACCACCCTAACTTTAGGTGGGGGGACACGTCTAATGCTCAAATTCCACCTGGGCCTCCGATGCAACAACCACGGCCTCAAGCCCCGTTCAATGCGTGGCCACCACCGTTACCACTTTTCTCAAGCGTCATTTCCGCCTCCACAAGAGAAGTCAACATTGCGTCAACCCAACATTGAGTCTATCCTAGCCGGATTGACAAAATGGTTCGCGAGTTTGGAAACACAACTTGGGCAAGTGGCGACGGATGTTAATGAACTTAAATGGGCCCGTGACAAAGATAAGCTACCAAGTCAACCGGCTCAAGCTTAAGCCGTGACATTACTTCGAAGCAGAAAGTTGGTGGATAACAAAGTTGCTCTTCCCGATAATGATTCCACGCCCTCACCTCAATCCCAACAAGATTCGACCATGCAAGGCTCGAACGAGCCCATAGCCGATCTTAGCTCACCCTTGTCTTCTTCAATTGGAGAGGCGACAAAGACCAAGACTACTGGAGGACTCCATAAATCCGTGACGTCGTACCGACCTCCGATTCCATACCCGAGTCATATCCAACTGAAAAACACAAGACGACCAATTTCTCGAGTTGTACAAGATGCTATCGAAGGTTAACATTAACCTTCCTTTGCTCGACATAATCCAGAATGTGCCCGCGTACGCTAAGTTTTTCAAGGAATTGACATCCAAGAAGCGACGGTTCGAGGATAATGAAAAAGTGTGTATATCGATCGCGGCAAGTGTCGTCTATAGCAACCCTCTCCCGCCTAAAGAGAGTGATCCGGGAAGTTTTTGCATCAAAATTACCCTTGGGAACAGAAAGGAAACACGAGGGATGTTAGACCTCGGTGCGAGAATCAATTTGATGCCTTACTCCATCTTTCAACAATTGTAGTTGGGCGATCTCAAGGAGACGAGAATGTGCTTGCAATTGGTCGACCGATCAATCCGATATCTGAATGGCGTAGTATAAGAAGTTTTGGTACAAGTGGGAAACCTCATAGTTTCTATGGATTTTGTCATTTTGGATGTCGGGGATGTGAGCAACGAAGGACGAGATCACACAATCTTACTAGGGCGACCGTTCATGGTGACTACAAACACCTTGATCGATGTTAAGAATGGAAAGTTCTCGTTCTCAGTTTTGGGGGACACGGTTGATTCTTCGATCCATGATTTGGGAGTCGTTCCCCATTCATCTTTTCAAGCCGATTGCTCGATGATTGATCCGATAGAAGAGTTGGTTGAGGAAGCCTTCGGGGAACTTGTGGATGAGATTGTCGAGGACGACGAGTGGTGAACGCTTCAATCGGAGGGGGTGATAGAGATATTGGAGATCGCGAGTGTGGAACCAACCATTACACCCAAACCAGAACTCAAGACCCTTCTGAGCCATCTTAAATACGTGTATTTGGAAGAGGGAGGATCAAAGACCGTGATTATCTTTGTCGAACTTTATGAGCGTGAAGAGCGCAATTGGTTGAAGGGTTTAGAAAGAATAAGAAAGCGATAGGGTGGATCCTTGGTGACATTAAGGGGATAAGCCCCTCCACGTGTATGCATCGTATTGTCCTTGTGGACGGGGCGATACCAACAAGAGAGTGCCAGCGTCGGTTGAACCTGAATTTGATGGAGGTGGTGAAAGGAGAGATCCTAAAGCTCGTAGCCGAGGTTCTAGTTTTCCCGATTAGAGATAGTGAGTGGGTGAGCCCGGTACACATGGTACCAAAAAAGAGTGGAATTACCGTAATTGAGAATGACCGTGGTGAGCTCTTGCCGACTCGCGCTATCACCGGATGGCGGATGTGTATAGATTTCCGGAAGCTTAATGCCGCCACCAAGAAGGATCACTTCCCGTTACCGTTCATCAACCAAATGTTGGACAAACTCGCGGGGCACCATTCTTATTGTATTCTCGATGGGTTATCCGGATACTACCAATTGCCATCTCACCGGAGGACCAATCTAAAATGACGTTCACGTGCCCCTTTGGCACATACGCGTTCCGACGAATGCCCTTCGGGTTATACAACGCACCCACCACCTTCCAACGGTGTATGCTATCAATATTCTCTTATATGATCGACAAATACATGGAGGTTTTTATGGATAATTTTTCCATCTACGGCTCCACGTTCGATGAGTGTCTTGATCGCTTGGCGAGTGTTTTGGAGAGGTGTGTCTAACCTCACCCTGAGTTGGGAGAAGAGCCACTTCATGGTGAGAAGTGGGATAGTTTTAGGGCAGGTGGTGTCGTCCAAGGGAATCAAAGTTGACAAGGCAAAGGTCGACGTGATCGAGAAACTCCCGTTTCCAATCAATGTGAATGGAGTTCGTAGTTTTCTTGGTCATGCGGGGTTCTTGATCGAGAAACTCCCGTCGACTGGAGGACTGTAGTTTTTTGAGTTTTGCGAGTTTAGTCGATCGACTGCTACAGTGTCGCGGCGTCCTTTTAAACAGGCAGCAGACGTGAATCGACTAAAAAATAGGAAAGAGAAAGAGAGAAAAAAAAGGAGGGAGGCACGAAAATTTCAAAGGGGCTAGTCAATGGACTCAATTTCTTTTCTTTCTCCAGTAACCTCCATCCCAACTTCCCCTAGATTAGGAAATTTCACAAATTATTCTTGTTCTCGTCAAATTTTTCCCGAATTCTCAATTCAAAAGGGTAGGGTTTGCAACCGAGTTTCGTATCATTTCGAGCCATAATAATTAAGGTAAATTGATTGAAGCGGACCTCTTGATCGTCTATCTTGTGATTTGTTGGGTTTTGGTGGTTTTTGTTTCAAATTCTTGTCGAATTCTTCAATTGAAAACCCTGCGTACCAAGTATTCGATAAATGCCCCAACGAACCGTTTTGACTAAAACCCCCTCTTTTTTGCTTTTCATTCATTCCTCTCATTTCCTTATACTTGGTTCTCTTATTCTACTTGCCCATTCGTTCATACATTCCTATGGCCTACCAATTCGGTGACGATGACGATTCTATTTACCCCAACTTTGCCCCTGACTTCGCCAATGTCTATGGCGCCCCCTTTCGGATTAATGACAAAAACGAGGGGGAACTCTTTCAAAACCTCTCCCTCAGAAATCCGTGTTTTGTAAACCTCGAGCACCTAAACAAGTATGTGGCCAATGGGGACTACCTAGGATTTGGAGCACGGATGCTCGGCTACGTCGATGCCTTGAGTGGCCGAAAATTCGCATCCCTCCGAGCACCAGCTTACCAGGAGTTGATGCTCGAGTTCTTCACCACCTACCGAGGCCAGGTAGCCTCGGAACTCACTGTTAGGATTGGGGGGATCGAGCGGGTGATCAATCAAGAGGTGCTTCGAATGGTGCTTGGGTTTTATTATCAAGAGGTATGGGGTGGGCGGCCTCGCGAGTTTTTTTTGAATTACTTTTGGGCGAGTATCACGGGCGGACGTGGTACTTCACGATTTCAAGCTTCGGTGATATCTGACGTCGCTTTGTTGGGGGCTTACAAGTTCTTCACCCACATTTTGATGGGAAAACACGAGAGCACTAACCTCACCCAAGACGAGGTTTACATGGTTTGGTGTCTGAGCAGTGGGTGTCGGTTCAAGATTTTTCCTTTTCTCTGTGCTGGGATACGTGCGATTCGGAAAACGAGGGGCGAGAGTATTGATAGGGTCGGGATGGGGCCTATGATCACGCTGTTGGCCCGTCACTTCGGTTTCGACCCCGAGGAGGCTAATCTTTAAAGGATCGAGCCTTTGGAGTTAGCGTTGAAGATGCCCAAGCGTCCGACAAACCCGCGACACCCTGGCCACCGCAGCCACGAGGAAGAGAGGAACAAGGAGGAGGAGGAGTTGGCATGACAACACAACGATGGCATCGAGCCCGACGAAGCCCCGAACACCAGTTCAGGCATGTCGTTTGATGCAAGCACGAGTCATGCGGCAATCCCGCATCATGGAGGCTCCAACATCAGCACGGGTCCCGATATGGGTTGGCTCGAGTTCCAATGCCAAGTGTTCTCTCGATTTGACTGGCTTGACACTGGCATGGAGGAGTTGAGGTCCGGGTAAGCAAGAAACGAATGAGCAAACTACGCCCTCCATAGCCGCCTCTTATTAATCGAGAGCTATTTGCCTCGGGACAATGAGTGAGACGAGGAGGAAGATGAGGAGAACGATGGAGAAGGAGATGGAAACGAGGAAGAAGAAGAAGAGGAGGAGGATGAAGAGGACGCGGACGCGAACCTCCAACCCCGACGTAGGAGACGTCATTGATTCTCCTTTTATCCTTTTTCTTCTTTTTTAAACTTGCACGTATTTTTGTTTGTTTCATTTTGATTCGATTATGTTCTTTTATTTCTCATCTAACTCTTGAAAAAACCAAAAAAAAAAAAAAAATCAAACATATTTTTAGTGTTTTTGTATATAGTACAAAAAATAAAAAAAATCACAAGTTTTTTGTAAATAGTTTGTTTTTGCAACCATCGTTTGTTGATTCCTTATAGATAGCTTGCCTCGGCTTCCGGAGAGGACTATTGCACGACCGCATCGACACAAGCTTAGAAATAGGGGCGTTCTCTTCTAGGTTAATATGCAATGAGGACATTGCTAGGTTTTAAGTGTGGGGTGGTTAGGGCGTTGGCGAAGTGATGCGGTTTTGATTATTTGGTTGAGAAGTTTAGATTGTCGATCAGATTTAGTGTACTTAGGAAACTTGACTTGTTGAGAACTTTGTTCAGCTTTAGCTTCGTGCTATTCTTGTGCTCAATTCTGAACTAGTGCCTCAACTAGCCTTGTTATCGAATACACTCTATAGGATTTTACTTTGTATTTGGAGTCGTCAATTGCTCCATGTGCTCGATCGGAAATAATGTAAGTTGCTAGTAGCAACAAGTGATCGAAGCCATTGATTTCTCAAGTACCTTATATATCCTTAGGTACCGAAAAAAAAAAGAAAAAAAATATATATAATGGTGAATAAACAAGGATGCGTTATAAATCCTTGAAGTTCTCACGTAATAAATGTGCAATTCTTGCACTTTTTAATTTCCATTTTAGATTTTGTGTCTAAAGAGAGTCGTAGATAATCGAGGCTAGTAGGGAGCCGATTAACGGTTCAAGCGTGGATAGACCTTAGCCGGGGCAAGGACGAGGGGACCGACTTGGAGGGTTACCTAGTACTTTTAGGTTTCGGGAGTCAATCTAAACTTTCTTAGTCAACACATCATTGTCGTCCTTTTAGCCAAGCTAATAAGCATTGTAGTATACAACGTCTCGAATTAGGTTTGGTGCATTAGTTCATTGTCCGGGAGTAGTTTTGTAATTCTAGATTAGTTTTGCTTGAGGACAAGCAATCATTTTAAGTGTGGGGTGGTTGATTTGTACCTTTTTTTACGTTGTTTTTGTTACCTTTTTGTGTCGCGTTTGCATGTGTATTGCTTGCATTTATGGGTATTAGGAGTCGTTTTGGCCGATTTTGTTAGTTTTAGAGTTTTGTAACTTTTGTGCGGTTTTATTTGGATTTTCATTTATTTTTACTCATTTTCTTTTGTCTTTATGGCCGTAGGAAGACCGAATCAGTCCCGTGCATGCTCAGGACATCCCGTTTGACTTGGTTTAGAACGAACAAGTAAGGGAACACAGTGCGAACGAGGAGTGACAGCCGGCAGACGTTTAGATCAAAAACGAGGAAAGGAGCCCAAGATGCCTATCATTCGATCGACTAGACGTGCATTCAATCGACTGAAGATCAATCGATCGACCGAACCTCGTGGAAATCGACTGCTCGACAGTGTGTTTTGCGATTTTTAGGCATAGCAGTCGATCGACTGGTTCTCAGTCGATTGACTGACACGCAGTTTTTTTGACCCATTTTGACATTTTTGCCATTGCATTTTTGTATATAAAGCTAGCACTTTCCCCTCACCTACCTTATCCTCCCTTGGCTGATTTTGAACCCCATTCAAGCTTGCATGTTGAAGCTTTTTACTCTTTTTGTTCAAACAAACATTGGAGCTTGGAAAGTTATTAGTAGTTTTCCTTTTGATAAATTTGACTTTTTCTCTATAAATGCCATTTGACTTCTTTAAATGTTCAAGCTTGCTTTTTCCTCCATTTCTCTTTCAACTTAGTAGCTTTCTTTAATTTGGTTGTCTTAATTAAGTAATTTAGGGCTTTTAATTAGAGCTTAACTAATCTTCTAAAATTAGTTATTTACAATTAAGCTTTTAATTATAATTGTCCTTTGTTTTAATTGGTGTTTACAAGTCCTCATTTCACTTCATGCTTTAGTATTAAAAACTCAAACCCAAATCAATGACTTATTGCTTTCTTAGGAGTAGAATAGTTTAATTAAGATTAACAAGAGAATAACTAAAAACACCGACCGCCGATAATATCTATCCTCGAGAGACACGACTCGGGAAAACTTACCGCTCCACAATTGACTCCGTACTATTGCGGAGACGATTTCTTAGAGTGCTAAGAAGTCTTCGATCAATCTTCCCTGATGGCAATTGCTGAAAAAAATCCTGTGCTAAACCTCAAAGTGTAGATAAAAAGGCTCGACATGACATTAAATTTGTATATTTCCTTAGTACGGCTTCATTCTCAAAACCTTTTATATTTTGTGTGGGGTCAGTTGAACTGTCATACTGTAGTTCCATCGCTTTGTGATTTTTAGGTAGCGCAACCCGCAATATCTTATTTGAGAAAGGATGCCCCGTAGGCTCTGTAGGTGTATCTCCATCGACCCGTCTTTGTAAAGTTAACAGCGCAACTTGTATTTCTCGGATTGTTTGAGTACTTATTTCTCCACCATCGTCTTCCCCTTCTCCATAGTGCCAACCTCTATGTTTCTGGGATCATTTTCTCAGCCTATAATCCACAAATGCCTCTTTGCTTTCACTACAACTCTTCTCCTCATCTTCCCAGTGTCTTCTAGATTTTCGTTTAGACCCTTCCCCCATGGCTCGCCCATCCTTAACATCATGATCCTTCTCCTATCTCGGGATCTTCTATTTATAAATGCGTCCTCCTTTACCCATGCGCAAGCGATTTTTGACACGACTATCATCAGATGAAGATGTATATCTTGTTGGATGTCTTTGCCCATCTTTAAGGAGCCCAACATTCGGTACCCATGGCGAAGATTCCATGCTCTTTCTTTGTTCTTGATTTAAGTCTTCCGACATGTATCCAAGATCTTTGTGAGGATTTTCTTTCCCTTTACCCTGCTGTTTCCGTTTACCTAGTAGAAGATCATCCATCTCTTGTTTCTTGTCTAGAGATATCAGCCCCATCAGGCCTTGAAGAAGTTCATTGTCAACATAGCAAGGCTTGTTATCTGGTAATTCATCCCACTCCTTTGTTCCCATATGGACATCACTCTGCCTGATTATCTCTGCATCCTTTTTCTTCTGTTCTTCTCCTGACTTTTTCGTCTTTTGCTTGCCTGGGGAAGATGGTGGTGTGGTTATTGTATTATGCATATCTTCTTACAGTGGTGTTTTTTGTCAACCTTATTCTTATTTGCATCCTATTCAAAATTCAAATTTTAAGGTATAATGGTTCTCCCTGTCATTTTTTTTTTTACGAAATAATCTCATGTCTTTCGCTCAAGGACTCGATGTCCCTCTTTTCCTCAGACGGCGCCACTTGATGTGACCAAAAAGATTGGTGCCTCAAGAATATGGGATACTGGCCTTAAATATGAATTCAGGGACCTGAATAACTTCAAATAATCTTGAAGCGACTTAATCGACCTCCCAGAAACTCCCGGCAACCTGACAAGTCCAGCAAAACAAAACCCAGCCAAGGTGGAGGACAGCCCTGGCTTAGGCCCTCCGATGCCTAAATTAGATTAGGACTTAGAAATTAGGCGAGAGACTTTTGGTGAGAGAGATCTCAAGATATGCTTAAAATGTAGGATATCAAAAAATAATTTAGAGAAAAGAATGAGGCTTGAATCCCCTTTATATAGATAAGAGAAGTATTACCCAAGTTAGGTTTCCCTCTCCTACCATAATAACATAACCGACTCATAATTAAGATTCCTCTTATATGTTAAATTTCCATAAATAATAAAATTCTTATTGGATTACTTGAATACCCATAGGCTGCTGGTGCTATTCATTACTTAGTCTCCCGAGACCCCGTAAGATAGCTTGTATTAGCCTGAGAAGGCTCAGAAATCACGAGACCCAGCCCTCAACACCGACCTACCACTCAGTGTCGAGCTGGCACAGTAATACCTGAACATAATAGGTCGCTATAAGAGCACACCACTCTCATACCTCAGGTCACTACCTCACAAAACAGCTCACTCAATCCCTAAAAAATCTGCACCTTCTAAGGGACGAGGTCACTTGACCCAAAAACCTTCATAAATACCTGCATGAATATTTAATGTCGTATCAATCAAAAAGGATCTGGCATAATAAAATTATTGTTCACCAGTTTAAAAATAGTTTTGTAGAACAGACATTGTAGAATGCCTTAGGAGGTTACATTCTAGAATGTCGTCTAGTGACATTTTTATAATAAAAGAATCATTACTATAACATCTATTATAATATGCGGTCTAGATAATCTGAGTCTTCTCATATCTAGAACGTCTTTATAAAAACGTTCTATATACCTAGTACATTGTAGTATATTTTATACCTTGGACGTCCTGGTATATCAAATTATTTAGAACGTCTAAAGATGTTGTGGAATGTAATAAAATATAATTTATACCAATGAGAAAAAAATTGATTTTATTTTTGCCTTACCTCCATCTTCATCTCCTCTGGAGATTGCGTTCCATTCCTCTCCTCCGATCTGAGCGTTCTCCTTCTCCATCTTCCTCCCGCCATTTACGCCCAAGATTAATCTTGGTTCTAATAGTCCTAGATTAATCTTGAATTTCATAGCCCTATAATTTCTCAAATTTTCACACAAAATGTTCTAATAACTCAATGAATTTCTCAAACTTTGGGATACAACTTCCTTTGGTTTTTCAATCATGTAGTTGTTGATTCATCTTTATTCATTCAAGAACCAAAATACCCTTCCAATTTTTGAATTTTAGAAATAAGGGTTCTACACTCCGCTAAAATCTGGAATTGATTGCCTCTTAAAGAGCTAATTCCTCCTCTTCTTCTATCCTAAATCATAGTCTTTCTTCCATGCCTAGCCGTAGTTCATCAATCTAGCAAAGATGAAGCGTCTATCACGTATCCACCACTCTCTTCTGAAGCTGAAGCTGCCATTGCAGGTAACCACTATGTATTTTGGGGAATGTGTGAAATCTGAAAATAAATATATGAGTTCATGTTGACATTAAATGCAATTGGGTGCCCAATTAGAGTTTTCCAGTGATTTACGCGAGCAATTTGTTAGAAATTACTCTGCCGATATTAAATCCAATAATTGATTATGAATATTGATTCAATATCTATTTATTTTAGGTCCTTAGTGTGTTTATGGTGTGGATGAATTTAGAAATAGTTGCATGTTAAGGGTTTCTGTGTGTATTAGTTTGTTTCTAGTGAAATAAAGGCAAATTATATGATGCCTAAGCCTGAACCTGAATACTTGTTTTCCCAAAAAAGAATAAACAACTTATCCACTATCTTTCAATTAATATAACTCACATAAATCTTTGTTTGGTCAATCAAATAATGAACTTATTAATATATATATATATATATATATATATATATATATATATATATATATATATATATATATATATATATATAATATTGCAATTAAATCTTTGTAATTCAATTGAGATTTTATGTTATGATAGCTCTTTTTATGATTTATAGATATCACTCTTGCTTGACTATTGTCTTTGTTGCAGATCATTGATGTCCACCAACGATGTCTATAAAAAAATTAAGAGCTGGCCACAATAGTGTATGCCTTTCCTATGTATTGTAAATTAGTTTGGCATAGAAGACTTAGTTTGATTGGCTATCGTGTTTTTTCTTCCTCTTTCAAGTGTTACTTGCCAATTCTCATGATCATGTTGGGCCTGTTTGACGTGTTACATTTGCTGCTAGGTTGATAGCTACTGAAGATGTTGATTCTTATGTATGGGTCCTCAAACATTTTAATAAGGCAATGGTGCATGAGCCGGGATACATCACTACTAACCAAGATCCCTCAATTGCAATTGCATTTTCCAAGGTGTTTGAGACTACAATATATCGATACTGTATGTGGCACATCATGATGAAGGTGGGTGAAAAAGTTGCGCCTCTTTTAAGTAATGATGAGAATTTCAATAAAAGGCTTATGGATATTATTTGGAATGAATACATAGAGCCTAAGGAATTTGAAGAAAAATGAAATGAAATCATGGAAGATTTTAATTTAGTAGATCACAGGTGGTTTCGTGATTTATTCAAAATACCCGAATAGTGGATCCCTGCATTTTCTAGGATGTTTCTATGATTGGATTACTAAGAACTACATCTAGATCAGAAAGTGAAAATTACCGGTTTGGCAAATTTACAAATCACCAAGATAATTTAGTCAGATTTTTGATGCATTTAGACACTGCTATGGATTCACAGAGAAACAAGTCATCAAGTTTAAAAAAGGTGTGAGAGTCATATTTTGCTGATCTAAATTCGCCATTGGCTTTGGAGAATAATGCACGCTCTGTGTACACGCGTAATATTTATAGAGGTGCAGAATGAAATATGTGCTGCGTGTTTTAGTTGTAGAGTTTTACGTGTTAGTAACAATGATGGAAATGTTGAGTGCGACATTCAAGATAATGGTAAGGTGTTTACAGTAGTCCACAAATATGATGGTAGTTGTTCTATGTGCTCTTGCAAAAGTTTTATAAAGGTTTGGGTGGCTCTGTAGACACATTTTTGTTGTCTGTAAAGACTTAAGCATGTATGTTATCTGATTCGAACTTTTATGTACATACTTTTATAAATATTTGTCAAACG
This sequence comes from Phtheirospermum japonicum, assembly GCA_014905375.1. Taxonomy (NCBI): domain Eukaryota; kingdom Viridiplantae; phylum Streptophyta; class Magnoliopsida; order Lamiales; family Orobanchaceae; genus Phtheirospermum; species Phtheirospermum japonicum. Next base: position 161,910 of record BMAC01000329.1, on the reverse strand, counting down.
TTAAAATCTCGCTCACAAGAGTACGAGTTCACGTGTAGGTTGGTAAGCTAAACTGAGTCGATTCACAAGGAACAACCAATTGGAGTTCTCAATGTTTGTTTGGTCACAAAGTCACACACGTACATGTATAA
>BMAC01000329.1:149588-161736 GCA_014905375.1 Phtheirospermum japonicum | reverse complement strand
GATAGGAATGATGAATGTTGTCAATGAATGGTGCAAGCTCAAGTCGAAGTGATCGTCTACCTTGCATGCACTCAACAACAAATCAAACATATTGAATGGCATAACGTGTCCTAATTCCAATTATAAAAATAGACGGAATAATGGAAGGTAAAATGAACAAGCATCTTAAAAACCTTTGCGTTGTTCCCCGGCAATGGCGCCAAAATTTTGATTTATGTTGTTGTGTACCTACTTTTATAAATATTTGTCAAACGTTTAAAGCTTGCTCGCTAGAGTACGAAATCGCGTATAGGTTGGTAAGCAAAACCGAGTCGATTCTCAAGGAACAACCAATCAGAATCTCAAATGTTTGCTTAGTTCACAAGCAACACGTAAACATGATCAATAATCCAAAACTAATTATCTTAAACTAATTAAACTAATCTTGAATATGAAAAGCATTAACAAGTGAAAATTTATGAATTAAAACCTTAAAGAACACGTAAATAGCATAAACGGAAGTGATTATTAAATTACTAGCATGAATTAAAGTAACAAGCATGAATTTAAATGCCCAAGCATGAATTAAAGCAATGAAATTAAAAGGGAAAATAATCACTAATTATACTATCCAAGTATCCAAATCTCAACATTAAGCAATTCAGAATCCAAAAATAAGAATAATTATCTAAAAACATATGAAATTAATGAAAAATTAATTAAAAAGCAATAAAAAGGTTTAGAAAACTTATTGAGACTAGTAAAAGCAGTAAATTCTCCAGCTGTTTTGGAGAGAAAAGGTAGATCTTGGCTGAAGAACGAGTTGCGTACTAACTAACGGAGCTTGGGACTTGTAATTCTTATTTCTTCGATCTTGATCTTATATCTACGTATCGGGCAATGGAAATGAGTCTCCTCTACATCTTAGAACCCTAGGAATATGTGTGGCGTCTTTCAAGACGGATTATAAGAGGGTATATAGTTTTCCCCGGACTTAGAGCAGAGGTTACCATAAAATTCTTGGTCTCATCCCGTTAACGGTTGGAACTAGTGGTCAGGGTGACTATTAATGCCACCGTTAATGTCTACGTTGCTACTCAGTGGTTGCGATAGCGGTTAAAAGTTATCGTTAGTTTTCACCGCTAACTTCTCTATTTTTCTTATGGGTTGCAATATCGTTGTCTATAGTGGTCCAGCGGTCGCTAGTAATTAACGGTTAGCTTTAAAGGTTAGCCTAACCATAAGCTTCAACCGCTAACTTGTAAAAGTTGCTACTCCTTCACCGATTAGCTCGTTTTCGTCTCTTCGTTCCATATCTTCAACTCGAGCTTTATTGGTTACTTAGCTATATGGTGAAAAACAAAGAATAATCATCCATTTGCATCAATTAAGATCAAAATATGGTAAAATAAGTTGGAGATACGAAAATAAAAAATTAAGATTAATCTACCCAACTTATACCAAAATTAATAATAAAAACTAACTAAAATACTAATAAAAATAAAGACAATTTCATGTTAATCAACTACCCCAAGCTTTATTGGTTTGTTCGTCCTCAAACAAACGATAACTTCAAAGAATAACAAGAATGAAAATAAGTCAAAGCAAAGAGTCGTGTTGTGTTACATAAGTAATTTGAAAATATAGATAAGTGTAATGCAAACTCAAACATTAGACCATTATTACATTGTCGCTTCAAAAATAAAATCATGCATCCTCACAAAGGGTAATAAATATGTGTACTCTCAAAAGCACTCAAGTATTTTCTGGATGGGATGTGTATACGCTCAAATCATCAAAATACAAGCACAATAAATAAGTACTCAAAATAAAAAACTTCTCCATCGCAATAGTGTGTGTAACTAACAAAGAATCGAAAAGGTATTTTCGGGTTGTAATGTAGGCTTTTTGGACGGGTATGGAATATATAATTCGTGTGGCTAGCTCACGATCTAATGTGATCAATAACTCACCCAACTATTCTAATCACGTAGCAATGTGCTTCACTTCATTAAAATGAAACCTCACTTAACTCTCATAACATAGCCTTTATACTTAGGCTATTTCTCAACTCAAAAGCCAAAACCAACTTCTAAATAAACCACTTAACAATATAGAAGCTTATGATATGCTTCTTCTTTCACACTTAGGCTTCATAAGAAAATCAACAAAACACAAGCCTTTATAAGTATAGGCAATAACTCAACAAGATTCACCATCCTCTTTATTCATTATTCTTCTTTTTTATTATTATTTTTTTCTTTTTTTTTCTTTTTGAAGGATGGTGATCCTTAACACTTATTACAATCTTTTCATAAATCCCTGATCATAATTCCAAGACACAATTAACCAGCAAAAATAACTAACTCTTACCCCACGCTATTAATGACGTATGGGTTAACTCATAAACACTCATGACTATAGAAAATGAATATCTGGCTATTATTGGATCATTTGGAATTTATACTGGCTAATATATATGGATATGGCCGAAATAAGGGTATTTTCTGTGCCCATTCGTCATATTCAAGGCTAACTACACACTGCGATTTCAAAGTGATCTCAAAACAGAACCTACTCAAGTACATGCAAAGATGATAAACACTCAGGCTACTCACAGGCTTTTTGCATGAAGATATTTTGAATTGACGCTTCTTTTAAGATTTTCTGAAATCATTTGCATCCAAGCACCATTTTACAATATATAAAAATAATTTCTTGAGTAATTGATGCACTTATACACGCTCGAAGACAAGAACATAAAGTCATACTTAATTATTGATAGGGCAGTATTGGTAAGACCTGGATTGAGGTAGACCTAAATTTAGTAGTGAAGGCGAGGAGAGTTGACTGACTTGCGTATAGAAAAGTACGATCAAATCTCTCCTGCGAGAGAGGAGGTTTTGGACAGACCTGTTTGTTTGTTGACAAGGAAAGGCAAGTGGGGGACCATTTGTCAGAATCCGTTACCTGGATGATCCTTAATTTACGGGCCTTATTCCCGAGATCCCGGAGAAGGGTCCCCACTGAGGAATTTCTAGATATATCAGCCAGACCTGAATTAGGGAAGAGCTGAAACCAATAGCAATTAAAGATGGGGAGACTGGGCTGATCTGCCCACTTGAGAAGTACTCTTGGTAGGGAAGTCCTGAGAGTAATAAAGGCAGAGCTGGCTTGGTCAGACCTGGCCTCCGGCTTACTCGAGAAGGAGTATGTGGGACCACCTGTTCAGAATCTGTTTCCCAAACGGCCCATGATTCACAGCACATGTTTCTGGGATCCCGGCTGGGGTCCCCACTGGGATAAGCTATAAATATCTCAGCCTTAGAGCTGAGAGAGGTATATCTTTCTCTTAAGCATTCCTTCTTATTTTCTGGAATACACCTCAAATGCTTACTGACTTAAGCATCGGAGAGGTTTCCACCGGAAAACCTCCGGTGGTCCTTTCTAACCTGTTTTTGTGGTGTTGATTCAGGTAGCTCCCGATCTTTCAGGGGGTTCTGGTTGCTCACTTTCTGGGCTAGAACAAATTGGCGCCGCCTGTGGGAAACATCTGGGCTAAGACATGAGCTCCTTTTCCATGGCTTCCGACGGACTATGACGTAACCTGGTGGGAGAACTCGGTGGAACTCCTAGCTCCGTCGCGCCGTGGGGTATGCCGAGATCAGGAGAGATGCCTCAGGCGCGGCCTGATGGAGCTGAGCCATCACCGGGGACCTCGGCAGGCGCCGCTCCATCCTCTTCTGGCAGTCCAGTGCCTGTTGCTGGCGGTTCGCTGAACGACACCCTGCTCAGGTAGTTATCGGAGATAATAAACAAAGCTGTAGAAGCGGCAGTGGAGAAGAAGTTTGCTGAGGTCTCGACGCCACCGCCTGATGCATGGCCAGATCGGACGATCCCGGCGGCAGAAACTGAGCCACTGCGCAACCAGCGCGTGGATCGGAATCCTCTCCAGGATAGGGCTGAGCTTCTCTCCACTTCCGATGGAGAAACCTCAGGCCGGACCAATCTAGGTTTGGCTGAGCAGATGCAGAGTCTGCAAAAGGAGGTGCGAGAATTTAAGAGGAAATTGATGACTACAGGAGTGATGCCAGCTCGGAGGGGTACCCCTTTCACGGAGGAGGTCATGCGTGATGACGTGCCAGCCTCATATCGCTCCCTGGGATTTGAGTACAATGGAACCACGGACCCATGGGATCACCTCAGTCGCTTCGAGATCACGACAGCTCTACACAGATTTTCGGATGCTGTTATATGCCGGGTCTTCCCGATGACTTTTACCAAGTCAGCACAGCTCTGGTTTAGCCAGTTGCCGCCTTGCTCTATTAGCAATTTTGATGAGTTTAGTAAGGCCTTTTTGCACCAGTTTACCAGCTGCAGGAAGTACCAAAAGATGCCTCTAGAGCTGTTTAGCCTTAAGCAGAAGGAAGGGGAGAGTCTGCGTGCCTACATTAGTCGCTTCACTAATGCTAAGATGGAGGTACCTTCTGCTTCGGAAGAGCTGTTGGTAAATGCCCTGGCACAAGGTCTGAGAAGAGGTGACTTCTTCCAATCGTTGGTTGTCAAACCAGCCTTGAAGTTTGTAGAGCTCCTAGAACGAGCTGAGAAATATATTCACCTGGAAGAGGGGTTGAAGATCAAAGACGAGGGAGAAAAGAAGAGAGAAAGATATGACCGAGAAGAGAGAGGAGCTGTAAAAAAGCTATGGCCAGACCTGTCCGGAGGGAGACATCGCTTTGATAGGTATACTCCTTTAGCAAGCCCGCAGGGTGAGATTTTGCAGGCAATTAAAAAGCACCCAGACCTGAAGTGGCCTAAGACCTACTCACAAAGGCCTAAGAAGGAAAGATCGGATCGCTTTTGCCATTTTCACAACGAGTACGGACATGATACTGATCAATGTACCCATCTGAAGGACGACTTAGAAAGGATGGTTCAGGCCGGGAACTTGAAGGAGTATGTCCGTATGAGAAGAGACGAGGTCAGATCTGGCAATAAGAGTTATGACCGTTTTTTACAAGGCAGAGGAGATCGAGCGAGTGTTCAGGATAGAGTGCGGACTGGATTGAGGAAACCTGACTAGGCTCAGGTTGTACACGGAGAAATACAAATGATCACAGGGGGAGAGCTGGATGAGCACTCTAGGAGAACTCAGCACAATTATGTTAGAGCTGCCAGGGACCTGGTTAGGATGCATCGGGAGGTCGGACAATTGGCATCTGCGCTGAATATTTGTTTTGGTTCAGAAGACTGCGATGGCATTCTGGCTCCGCACATGGACGCTTTGGTCATAATAGCTACAATCGCCAATTACAACGTGCGGAGAATTTTTGTGGACACTGGAAGTTCTGCAGATATATTATTTTACGATTGTTTCCGGCAATTGAAATTGAATGTAGAGCTAGAGGAGGTGACAACTTCGCTGGTGGGATTTGCAGGGGGTGCCCTGAAGCCCCTGGGCGCGGTCAAGCTTTTGGTAACGTTGGGGGAAGAACCATATAGGGTGACCAGGGCGGTGCGCTTCTTGGTAGTGGATGCCCCATCTTCCTATAATGTGATGCTTGGTCGGCCATCCCTGAGCCAGTTCCAGGCTGTTATATCTGTTTTTCACATGAAGATGAAGTTTCTGGCGGAGGATGGAACGGGGGAGGTCAGAGGTGAGCAATACGCTTCGCGACAAACATATGTTGAGTGCATCAAGAGGAACGCCGGGGAAGAAAGACAGAGCAAAAGGGCTAGAGTAGAACCGCCAAAAACAGATCTGTCTGGTAGAGAGGAAGGGTTGATGATGGTCGAAATTATCCCAGGGGATGAGAGCCGGGTCCTTCGAGTAGGGACGACCCTCAGCCCGGAAATTTTGACAGACCTAGTCGCGCTGTTGAGAAACAGCTCTGACATCTTTGCCTGGTCTCCTCAAGACCTGATAGGGATCGATCCAGAGGTGGCAGAGCACCGCCTCAACATCAGCTCAGACGCGAAGCCGGTAAAGCAAAAGAAACGTAATTTTGGGCCTGAGAAGGAGGCCGTCATAGAAGCCGAGGTGGAAAATTTTTTAAAGGCTAAGCACATCTAGGAAATACAATTTCCTAAATGGCTTTCTAATGCCGTTCTGGTTCCCAAGACCCAAGATGATTGGCGCATGTGTATCAACTTCAGGGACCTCAACCGCGCTTGTCCGAAAGATCACTACCCCTTGCCTAGAATTGACCAGCTCGTCGATTCTACTATTGGATGTGAGCTCCTGAGTATGATGGACGCATCCCAAGGGTATCACCAGATCAGATTAGCAAAGGATGACTGGAAGCGGGTCAGCTTTATTACCCCAAAAGGGACGTATTTCTATGTTGTGATGCCTTTTGGCTTGAAGAATACAAGGGCCACCTATCAGCATTTGGTTGATAAGATGTTTAAGAATCAACTTGGACAAAATATGGAAGTTTACGTGGACGATATGTTGGTTAAGAGCGTAAAAGCAACGTCGCACGTGGAAGACCTGCGGGAGACCTTCGATACTCTGCGACAGTACAGGATGAAGCTTTATCCCAAGAAATGCGCGTTCGGGGTCAGAGCTGGTAAATTCCTAGGCTACATGGTCACATAAAAGGGTATCGAGGCGAATCCTGAGAAGGTCAGAGCAATTACGGAAATGCCGACACCTAGGAACGTGAAAGAAATGCAATGCTTAGCAGGGCGAATTAACGCCCTAAGTAGATTTGTCTCCAGGTATGCAGAGAAGAGCTTACCATTCTATCAAGCTCTGAGGAAGAAAGTAAAATTTCAATGGAACGATGAGTGTGAGGAGGCATTTAAGTTGTTGAAGGAGCATTTGGCTGGCATGACCTTGCTCACGAAGCCCGTTCAAGGAGAACCGTTGATCTTATACTTATCTGTAGGACAGCAGGCGGTCAGCTCTGTCTTAATCAGAGAGGAAGGAAAAATACAGAGACTGGTCTACTTCTGGAGCAAGGTCTTGCATGTGGCAGAGGTCAGATATGTAGAGGTAGAAAAGGCGATGCTAGCACTAATCGGGACTGCTCGTAAGTTGCGGCCGTACTTTCTCTCTCATGGGATAATTGTGCGAACTAACCTCCCACTGAAAGCCATAATGGACAAACCAGAGGCATCTGGAAGGCTAGTCAAGTGGATAATTGAGCTCAGCGAGTTTGACGTTACATTCGAGGTTAGGACAGCAATAAAAGCCCAGGCCTTAGCCGATTTTATGCAGGAAATGACCGGTCCTCCTGGTGCACTGAAAGAATGGACCATTTTTATAGATATCTAGGTCTGTAACCAGGGCTGTGGAGCCGGGATCATCTTAATAGACCCAGCAGGTGTGTCGACTGAATTTGCTGTACGCTTGAATCATGCATTTTCCAATAACGCCGCTGAGTACGAGGCCCTCTTGCGAGGAATCCAAATGGCGAAAGATCTGGGCACAGAGGTAGTGTGTGCCAAGGTGGATTCCCAGTTGGTTTGCAAACAGATAAGTGGTGAATTTGAAACCAGTGAAGAGAACATGCAAAAATATCTGGCTAAATTTAGAGAACTGGTTAGGGGCATGAAGGGCTGCACAGTACTTCAGATTTCTCGGGAAGAGAATGACAGAGCTGATTATTTAGCTAGGTTAGCCAGCTCTGCTACAGATTGTGAAGAGAGGACGATAACGTTACTCAGAGTAGATGTAGAGTTTGGCGCAGAACAGGTCTGTTTGGTATATGAAGTTGATGATTGGCGTTCTCCTATTACAGCTTATTTGCAACATGAATAACAGCCGGAGGATCAAAAAGAAAGAGCTAAGGTGAAAATTAGATCTGCTCGTTTTTGCTTGATCGGAGGAGTCCAATTTCGGCGCCGGTTTGGAAGACCTTTATTGCAGTGCCTGGGCTCAAAAGAGGGCGCCCATGTTCTCAGAGAAATCCATGAGGGCTGTTGTGGCAGTCACATGGGAGCCAGAGCTCTAGCCAGCAAAGTATTAAGAGTTGGTTACTTTTGGCCTTCCTTGAGGAAAGAAGCTGAAGCCTTTGTTAGAAAGTGTGAAAAATGCCAGAAAATGGCCCCTCTGATTCACCAGCCAGCGGAAGAGTTGGTGATAATGAGCTCCCCCTACCCTTCCGCAAAATGGGGGATTGATCTGGTTGGTCCGTTCCCAATGGCCCGTGCCCAAAAGAGGTTTTTGATTGTAGCCATAGACTACTTTAGCAAATGGGTTGAGGCAGAAGCTCTGGCCAGGATAACGGAAGAAGCAGTGATGGGATTCATCTGGAAAAATGTTGTATGTCGCTTTGGCGTGCCAAGGATATTGATATCAGACGATGGAACCCAATTTATGGGGGCTAAAATCAAGGCCTGGTGTACCAAGATGAGTATCAAACAACATTTCACGTCTGTATATCACCCGCAAGAGAATGGTAAAGTCAAAGTAACTAATTGCATTCTTGTCCAAGGGCTTAAGTCACGTCTAGAAAGATCTGGGGGGAAACGGGTGGAAGAGCTGAGCGTAGTACTTTGGGCGTATCGCATAAATCCGAAGGAAAGTACAGGTGAAACCCCCTTTAGCCTTGTGTACGGCATGGACGCTGTAGTGCCTGCAGAGATCAGCTTAGAGACACACCGGATCCAGAATTTCAATGAAGAGCAGAACGAGCTGTTGAGGGAAGATGCTCTGGATTTGATTGAGGAAAAAAGAGAATAGGCCACAACAAGAATGGTGCATATTAAAGGAAGGATAAAGGCCACATATGACAAATCTGTTATTAAAAGGCAATTTCGGGTAGGAGACCTGGTCCTACGAAGGGCTGACCTAGGAAAGACAAAAGGGAAACTGGACGCAGCTTGGCAAGGGCCGCTTCGAGTTATTCAGGTCTTAGCAGGAGGTTCTTATTCAGGTTCTTATAAAAGAAGCTATTAGAGTTTCTTAAGTTACAAACATTAATACTACACTTGTAGGTCATGTGATAACCCACAGAGTAGAAATATAGTATTTAGAATAATATTGCCTAAGCCGATTGATTAACAAAGCATTATAATTCGAATTTAAATATAAATATAACATGCACTCGAATATTAATAACAAATGGTATCTCAAGATGCAGACAATACCATCAAACTATAAATTAAAATTACTTAAAATTCATTAAACTCAAATAGACACCTAACAACCATATGTCGGCACTGGTATTTAAAAATAATGTAATTTAAGTATTTATAATCCATTTAATCATGAACATATTAGTTTATGTGGTACCGATTATCATTTGAAATTATAGTCCACTACCTAAACCGGCACCCATTTCATCATCATACCCGCTATCTCGTACGTCGATTTCCCCAGGATTTCCCTTGGCAATACATGAACCTGAATTTAAAAAAAAAAAAAGAAGCCATTATTATCAAACATGTGTAAATTTATTCATAATTATGAAAATGCCCCTCAAGTTCACCCAATTTGCAAAAAGCCCCCAGTTCTTTTTTATTAATGACTAAAAAAAACCACACTCACCGAGCTTCGCACCACCATGGATGTAAATGCATGATGGTTAGAAAGATCCAGGGAGACCTCCATCCCCGAATTTCCACAACCGACGACTAGAACGTGCTTCCCGCCAAACTCCTTGCCGGGTTTGTACTCGCAGGCATGCATCACGCGCCCGCCAAACTCGGCCGCGCCTTCGAACTCCGGCACCAACTTCTCGGCATTCTCGCCGCTGGCCACCACCAGCCACCCTGCAGATGTACTCTGCCTCGGTCGCCGAGCCACCACCATCGGCGGCGGTGCTGGTCCTCACGCGCCACAGGCCGCAGGTCTGGTCGTGCACGACGTGGCGCACCGTCTCGCCAAACCTGGGATGGATCTGGAAGTGCCTGGCGTAGGACTCGAGGTAGTCGACTAACTATGTTGTATGAGGAGATGAGGAAGGAAGGATCAGCAAGTTTATCAATATCAGACGAGTTTTAGGCAAAAGAACCATACAAAAGTCAAATGAAAAATAAATACGCAGCATAATGGAGCTACATATCCCTCCTTTGAAACAAACTCAATACTGAAAAATTAGACTCAAAAAATAATTAAATTAGAAAAATACTAAGAAATGATCTTATTATGTAATTGCCGACACGAAAAACCATACGAAAATAAGCATCAAATCTAAGCTTAACTAAGCTTGATTGACCAAGCCAAAGCTTAACTAAGCTTGATTTTACATGGATCAATAAAGGGAATGGAGAACACATATCCATGTCTTACAGTTTTAAGAAGGAAATAGATCAAATCTTAAAAAAGAGTTTGCTTATGAACTAAAAATGAAAAAAAAATTGATGCGCTACGTGCGATTACTTGTGCATTTTCTCAAATAAAACTAAAAATAAAAACACAGATCGACTGCATATAAATCAAAAAACATGGATCTAAGAAACAAATTTTAAAAATGAATTGGAAACTTACCAACAGTCAGAGCCGCAACGTAGGCTTCCAAGTTCTTTCCATTGCCAGAAGCATTATCATCTCTCTTAGGGCTATTTTTTTTTTGGCCCCCCAAAGTATGCAGTTTTTTTCACTTTGCCCCCCAAAGTATTTTTTGTTCCACTTTGCCCCCTGATGTACAATAATTTTCGACGTTGCCCCCCAAACTTTATTTCCGGCGGAATATTCCTTTTAGATTCCATCGGCGGGCAGCTGGGGGGCAAAGTGAAAGAATCTTATAGTTTGGGGGGTAAAGTGCCAAAAAATCTTATAGTTTGGGGGGCAAATTAAAATAATACAAATATTAAATTTTTTGTCCAGGTTATGTTTAGAGAGATGATAATGCTTCTGGCAATGGAAAGAACTTGGAAGCCTACGTTGCGGCTCTGACTGTTGGTAAGTTTCCAATTCATTTTTAAAATTTGTTTATTAGATCCATGTTTTTTAATTTATATGCAGTCGATCTGTGTTTTTATTTTTAGTTTTATTTGAGAAAATGCACAAGTAATCGCACGTAGAGCATCAATTTTTTTTTCATTTTCAGTTCATAAGTAAACTCTTTTTTAAGATTTGATCTATTTCCTTCTTAAAACTGTAAGACATGGATATGTGTTCTCCATTCCCTTTATTGATCCATGTAAAATCAAGCTTAGTTAAGCTTTGGCTTGGTCAATCAAGCTTAGTTAAGCTTAGATTTGATGCTTATTTTCGTATGGTTTTTCATGTCGGCAATTACATAATAAGATCATTTCTTAGTATTTTTCTAATTTAATTATTTTTGAGTCTAATTTTTCAGTATTGAGTTTGTTTCAAAGGAGGGATATGTAGCTCCATTATGCTGCGTATTTATTTTTCATTTGACTTTTGTATGGTTTTTTGCCTAAAACTCGTCTGATATTGATAAACCTTGCTGATCCTTCCTTCCTCATCTCCTCATACAACATGGTTAGTCGACTACCTCGAGTCCTACGCCAGGCCCTTCCAGATCCATCCCAGGTTTGGCGAGACGGTGCGCCCACGTCGTGCACGACCAGACCTGCGGCCTGTGGCACCGTGAGGACCAGCACCGCCGCCGATGGTGGTGGCTCGGCTGACCGAGACAGAGCTACATCTGCAGGGTGGCTGTGGTGGTGCCCAGCGGGCGAGAATGCCGAGAAAGTTGGTGCCGGAGTTCGAAGGCGCGACCGAGTTCGGCGGGCGCGTGATGCATGCCTGCGAGTACAAACCCGGCAAGGAGTTTGGCGGGAAAGCACGTTCTAGTCGTCGGCTGTGGAAATTCGGGGTTGGAGGTCTCCCTGGATCTTTCTAACCATCATGCATTTCCATCCATGGTGGTGCGAAGCTCGGTGAGTGTGGGTTTTTTTTAGTCATTAATAAAAAAGAACTGGGGGCTTTTTGCAAATTGGGTGAACTTGAGGGGCATTTTCATAATTATGAATAAATTTACACATGTCTGATAATAATGGCTTTCTTTTTTTTTTTTTTAAATTCAGGTTCATGTATTGCCAAGGGAAATCCTGGGGAAATCGACGTACGAGATAGCGGGTATGATGATGAAATGGGTGGCCGGTTTGGGTAGTGGACTATAATTTCAAATGATAATCGGTACCACATAAACTATATGTTCATGATTAAATGGATTATAAATACTTAAATTACATTATTTTTAAATACCAGTGCCGACATATGGTTGTTAGGTGTCTATTGGAG
>BMAC01000329.1:136097-149563 GCA_014905375.1 Phtheirospermum japonicum | reverse complement strand
TTGGGGGGTAAAGTGCAAAAAAATCTTATAGTTTGGGGGGCAAATTAAAATAATACAAATATTAAATTTTTGTTTTAAAATTTTATATTTGAAAAACATATATAATTTTTATCTTATACTCACACACACACAAAGTTGTCAATACAATTCCAAATTAAAAAAAAAAACCCATAAATTCTCAATTAATATTTATAATTTTCTAAATATAAATATTGTCAATACATCTTTAATATTATTATTAATTATTAAACACATGACTAAGTATTATTTAAATTATTATAATACAAAAAATAAAATTATCATTCAATATTTTTATTTTATATAAAAAGTGTGATTAAATACTATATTAATCGTGAGTACATTAATTATTATATAAGATTATAATTATCGAATGATTAATATAATTAAAATCTTATAATATCAAGTTTTAATTATATTAATCATTCGGTAATTATAATCTTATATAATAATGTACTCATGATTAATATAGTATTTAATCACACTTTTTATACAAATAATAATATCGAATGATAATTTTATTTTTCGTATCATAATATTATAATGCATATACGAAATACACATTTATTTTATTTTGTTCAATCATAATACATAATAATATATTATTATATTACTTAACCTAATAATTTACATAATACTTAGTCATGTGTTTCATATTTAATAATATAAAAGATGTATTGACAATATTTATATTTAGAAAATTATAAATATTAATTGAAAATTTATGGTTTTTTTTTTTTAAAAATTGGAATTGTATTGACAACTTTGTGTGTGTGTGAGTATAAGATAAAAATTATATATGTTTTTCAAATATAAAATTTTAAAAAATAAAATAAAAATAGAAACCACAACTAAAAACTAATTTTTGGCAAAAAAAAAAAAACACTATTACGAACAAGATCATCAGATAATTTTTACTCGTAGACTCAAATCCTTTTTCTCGTAGACTCCTCTTTGTACTATGAACAAGATAATGAGATAATTTTTCATCACATCTGAATAGCTAGACTTGTAGGAAACAACTTATTAACATTTTCCAGCATGCAAATGTTAAGAAACAAGAGAAAAAAAAAAACAACAAAACTAAATAACAATTTACAAATCATTATTCTCCACATGTCCTCGCAGTGATACATATGCCCTATACCTCACAAGTCAGTTTCACAAGTTCAGTGGTGATTTGAAGACTAATCAAACATGTCATAGATAAAACATAAGCCAATAAAGTAACTACTAGTATTATTTCCGAATTATCATCAACCTTAGAAACATATTATCATAACCAGAAAATACAACAAACGTCCCATCTAAAGCTAAGTGTATTAACAAATTGGAGAATACACCTCAAACAACAGAATATAACTTTTTTATTATTTTCAAAAAGAACCAGAGTTGGGAGATCCCCTAAATAACTCATATTTTGTCCAACTTCAATGATTAAGTTAATTTATTAGATTATTGATTTTATTTTTTAGCAGATTAGATTGAAACGAATAATTTCATCATAGATTAGATTGTAACACGCTTCTTTAATCATCCACAACTTGAAGCTTATAACTTGTATTAGAAAAGACAGAAAATTGAATCACAAATTGGCAACTCAAGATACACGTTTAAAGCCCAAAATTCAACACAGAAAACTCTGATCATTAACTTGTCCATTGCTCCCAATAATAATAATAATACAACACTGTGTGTGTGTGTTGGAAAAATGGATTCCTAAAGCTACCTCAACCGATAAACACAAAAAATCTACAACTATTAACTTACTAAAGTTTATCGTCATTGGGATTTTGTTTGATGAGTAAGCCAACCGTTTCCAAATCTTCTAGTAAAGCACTTCTTTTATTTCATTTTAGCATTTCAAAAAACTCCAAAGCAGTACAAAGCAACCCCGTATCGGATCTTGCACAAAATAGAAAGAGCAAAATACAAACTAAATATTAAAAGAAGCCAAAACTTTTAATCCACATCAAAGAAAAATCCAAATGGAATTCAATAGCCATCAGATGGCTAATAAAACCCAAAATCCTAAAAATAGATGATTTCTCAACAAAATGAAGAAAATAAAGACGAGTGATGTTCCAACAAAATAGATATTAATTAAAGCTCCCAAAACCTCAAAATACAGTTCCATGATTACCTGTAACCGCTTGATTCCGGCCTTGTCACCAATGCCGCTTGCAGTGTCAGAGAGTGTCTGAGAGGAGATGAATCAAATGGTTTCAAATCAATTTGATTCTAATTTTTGAAAATTGGGTCTTCTCGTATTGGGGGTTTTACCTAAGAACTGGGTTTGATTTTCAAAGAGTATTTTGGGATTAGGGTTTTGATTGGTGGTTGTTGGAAGAGGAGGAAGAAAATAAGGGATACGGTGGGGCGGGGTAGCGAGGACGAGAGGGAATTTAGTCCAGAGGCGGTGCGGCGGCGAGCGTGGGGGAGGTGACCAACGCCAAGGATTTCAAAGCAAACACGGCCTTAATCCTGGTGGTCCTCTTCTGTGCCCTAATCTGCGCCCTGGCATTCAACGCCGCCAACCGGTACCTCATACGCCTACGTTGCCGGGGGTGGCGATTGGCGGCTGGATTCCGGGGATTTGGAAAGAGGGAGAGAGAGAGAGAGCAAGCGGGTTTATATTTTGGTTAAGTCAAAAATTATATTTTGTTTAGATTTTCACTACCCGCTTCATTTAGCCGCTCCGCCAAAATTGTGAAAATATTTCAAAATGGTAAAGATTTTTCAGATCGGTATTATTAAAAATACCGTTGTATTTTTTTATTTTATTTTTTTGAGAAAGACATTCAAGAAGGGTTTTTAAATACCGTTCTGGATTGAGAAACATTCCAGAACGGTATTAAAATTATTGTTCTGAAAAGGCTTTCCCAAAAAAAATTTACAATCCAAAACGATATATTATAAATACCGTTCTAGATTGATTAATAAATCCAGAACATTATTTTTCAGATCGGTATTATTAAAAATACCGTTGTATTTTTTTATTTTTATTTTTTTTTTGAGAAAGACATTCAAGAAGGGTTTTTAAATACCGTTCTGAATTGAGAAACACTCCAGAACGGTATTAAAATTAATGTTCTGAAAAGGCTTTCCCAAACAAAATCTACAATCCAGAACGATATATTATAAATACCGTTCTAGATTGATTAATAAATCTAGAACAGTATTTTCAATACCGTTCTGGATTGTAATTTGTTTTTTTTTTAAATAGACTTTTCAGAATGATAATTCTAAAACCGTTCTGGAATGTTCTTCAATCGAGAACAGTAATTGAAATACTGTTCTGAAAAGTATACTTTCCAGAACGGTATTTTAATACCGTTCTGGATTGACGCCCATTCCAGAACAGTATCGAGATTACCGTTCTGGAAAGTATACTTTCCAGAACGGTATTGTAAAACCGTTCTGGAAGGTCGTCATTCCAAAACGGTATTTTAAAATACCGTTCTAAAAAGTGCTATCCAGAACAGTTTTAAAAATACCCTTCTGAATTGACTTTTTTGTCTGTTCTATAATGCAGTTTCTGTACTAGTGGCAGCCACAACTCAGCATCGATTGGCTGGTTCATATCGCCCTTAAAAGTGTTGAATGGGGGTAGCATGTCAATGATGACTGGCACATCGGGGTTGTATGCGACATTCAAGGCCGCGAGCTGGTCCATGATTATTCCAATGGCCTTGAAAACCCACTCCTTGCTGCCACCAGCCATATTGCCGAAGTATATGGAAGACTTCTTGTAAGCTTTCAGCAGATCTTCCTACTAAGCGCCTATGAACTTCTTGCCCACTGCGCTCGTAAGGAAGGTCCGCCGACCTTCAGCTACGCCTTGCTCGTGCACCACCTGGTTTTGTTCCTTAAGCTTCTGCTTTTGCGCTTGGAGCTCCTCGATCTGGCGAGCTTGTTTTTGTGCATCTTTGACCTCGTTGCCCAACCGATTTGTTTCATCCTTTAAGCTATTCACATAACTCTTCAGAATGATAATCTCTTCTTTGCGAGCTTTTAATAGGTGAATCACACCATCCAACTTTCCTTGGGTCAGGGATAACTGTCACGTTTGTTGCTGAGTTTGGGCAGTCAAATCATCGTATATTTTCTGGAGCTCGCTCTCCTCAGATCTAGCCATCAGTTCCTCGGATAGCTTGGAAACCAGGGGACCCAGTTGTATCATGAAATTATATAAGGGTTTGTAGGTATTATCTTGGTAAGGAAAAGAGTTATATGTAATTACCTATTTGATAATCCATTCATTAAGGAAGGCCTGGATCTCTTTGGCATTGTCGCACTGGGCCAATCCTTTTCCCAGGTTGGGAGATCTAGAGGAGGTTGCGGCATGGGGTTTGCGAAGGCGAAGGCATTTTTGGACAGGAGAACTTGGGCTCTTGGCAGCGGGCTTGAGAGGTCGTTTCCCCTTTGCGGACCTGTGCACAAACTTCACCTCCTCCAAATCGTCCTCCACTTCTTGGTCAGCCTCTGTTCCAAAGGCCTAGTTTAGCACTTCATCCACGGTGATGATTGGGGGAGGGGGTGTTGAGGTGATGGCGGTCTGCGGATTAGCTTGCTCTGTGACTTCCTCAGAGCTCGATGAAGCACACCTATTGACGAATGCAACTGCGGTAACGAAGTAATACGTTATTATTAAGTTATAACAATGGATGATGATGTAAAGTTACAAAACGTGCGAGACCTACCGAACTCTAATTGGGTCATGGCAAGATCTGGGTCGACCGGGTGAGAGTCGATGCCCACGAATTTAAAGATTTTGGACCGGCTAGTGAGTAGCACCACGTCGAATTGATGCTTACTCCACTCCGCGAGCTGGTCAGAATATCTTTTGTACAAGATGGGGAAATGTTTGGGATTGGGAGGTTTGGCTTATTTTGGGGTGTAGTATTGTAGCTCGGTCGAAAAGGGCCATCTCTCAATGTTGTGAATGAAGAAGAGATTTTTTTTCTCCATTCAGGAACTTTATTTGAAGGATTTATTAAGAAACGAGATTTTCCCGTGAGGGCAAAAAGATAAAAGGAATCTTGTTGATGTTTTATTTGAAAGCAGAAATGGAAAAATCCTGAGTCAGGCTGTGTATCATAATATTTACATAGTATAAGGTACCCCACCATAAATTTCATGGAATTGGGGGTTAATTGTAAAGGGGAGACTTTATACAAGAAGGAGGTCTCAATGTAAAATTGGTGTGGCGGGAATCTAAACCCCGCTCTAAGTAGCTCGTCAAAAAGGGTTATATGATTTGGGGAAGGTTTCATGGGGTCTAAGTGAAGAAGGTCGGGTAGGACCATTTTGGCGGTCTCAGGGAGGTTGAGTGTTTATTGAAATTCTTCAAGTTTTTCTGGGTCGGGGAGTAACCAGTAGATATCTTTAACTGGCCTGGTTGTCAGGGGTGATGGAAGTAGGTCGGTGGCATCTACGGATGGCGCTACAGTCACTGGGTTCTCTATAAAGTGCTCGCAAGGTGTGGGGTTAGTATGTTTATCTAAGGGAATGCCCTCTGGTATATTTACAATGGCCAAGGGGGCGGAAGAGGGGTCTTCTGGTATGTTTTCTAAAAGGGCTTGGGCGTCGGCGTGAGCCCTAGTCTAGGCTTCTAACTCCGACCAACTAATGTTGCCTTCTGGTTCGTCGCGAAGGCCGGAAGGGGGAGAAGAAGGCTGTTTTCATCTTCTCTTAAATATGTAAGGGTTTTCAGTGGGATTGGAATCAGGGGAAAGGCTAGAATTTTGGGAATTCGGGTTGGAAGAAGCTAATTTGGGCATTTGTTGAATATCACAAGGGAAAAGCAATAGAAAAACACAACACTCAGCAGATTTAATGCATATATGGTATTAAATTAAAAATTTATTGACTGAAAAGGAAGGATCCATGGGACTTACACATTTTTGCTGTTGTGGAGGTCGGTGATGAGCGATGTGCTGCTGGTAATTTTTTGTATGCGAGCTTTTTGGCAGAGTAAAAATGGTGATTTTTACTTGTGCTTTTGGTAAAGTGACGAACGAGGGGATATGGAGGGGGTTTTGTGTATATGGGGCGGCGTGAAAAGATGATGGGACATATTGGAGCAGGAGGTAGGTAGGGTTTTTGAGGAATGTTTTGGGCCCACAGCATTTATTATACTATAAGAAAATGGGGGTATGACGCGTGTCCGGCACTTTATCAAGCTGCATTTAATGTATCTTTAAGGAGACGTGATGGGTGAAGGAAAGTGTGTTTTGACCTTTTTGGTGCGCTGATTACATTTTCTTGGATTATTATGCCAGATTACAACTTCAGGTCTTGGGAGGAAGGTTCTATGGTTTTAGGTCGTCAGGTATGGGGCCTGGTGACTCGCGGATCTCTTCTTCCAAGGGAAGCATTCTTCTTCGAGGACGAGCGAGCTCAGCAAGCTGATCTTTGGGAGTTCGCAGTTTTATGTGGTAATCTCTTATGGGATGATTGGCATCATAGCTCGGTATGCTGAGATGGGTTATTATAAAACATGGTTTGGTAAGTTGGCAGGGTGATTTATGTCTTATGCTTTATTGTTGCTTTTGGTGGTTGTATTCTTCTAATAATCTGTTTTACATGTCCTACCTAATTTCGTACCTCAATCAGCTAGAACATGAGGGACTAGCTGATACGGCACTAAAAATCCATGTGTAATATATGTGGGTATTTATGGTAAGGGACCTCATTTCTTGGAAGGAGCATTTCTTCTGAGAGGTGAGCGAGCAGGTTTATAGAGTAGCGACCTGAAATATGAGGATGAGTTCTCATATAGGGTTGCGACCTCTTATGCTTGTGTTGTGCACTGTCTGATTAGCTCGGTCATTAGCTTTATAAATATTAAGCCCAAATTAGCTTATATGGGGTCCTGGTGGACTGTATGGAAAGAATCACAGACTCAGGCCTATTCTGTTATTTAATCGAGAGATCCACTATTTATGAGAATTTAGCATACAGGAGAAATTCTAATTCTAAGTCGGTCACGGTATTTATGGAATTGTGGTGGGAGAAGGAAACCCTATCTTGGGGAGGACTTCTCTTGTCTCTATAAAATGGGTGCATACCTCTCTTTTATTTTTAAGTGGTTTTTGAAGGATTGATCTTTCAAAATATATCTCTCAAATTATCTAACTTAAGTATCGGAGGACCTTCGTCGGGGCCATCCTCCGCCTTGGCTGAAGGTGTTGTTTTGTAAGATCGGCTAGGTCGCCAGGAGGAATTTTGGGGGCTTATCAGGTCGCTGTGAAGGACATTGGAAATTATTTAGGTCGCTGGTCTCAAATTTGAGGTTAGTACCCCCTATTCTTGGTAACCAATTGATTAGCACTAATTTGTCTTGATTTTAGTAGGTATTTTAGTTTATTTTTCTTATTATTTTTGGTATAAGTTGGGTAGTTTAAGCTTAATTTCGTATATTTGTATTTCTAGCTTATTTCACCACATTTTGATCTAGATTGATGCAAATAAGTGGTTATTTGTGGTTTTTCACTTTATAGCTAAGTAACCGGAAGAGTTCAGCACATTAGAGATGAAGTATGATGATCGAGAGTTAAAGATCGAGCTTTTCGGTGAAGAAGTAGCAAGAATTTGAAGCTAACAAACTTTTTATAACGGTTATGTTTCTGGAACCGATGTCGAAGTGCAAAAATTCAAAAATGAAGAGTTAACGGTAGCTTTCTATAAGGGTTACTTACCGTAAGACTTATCGTAAGTGCTACCGTAAAGACTTGACAGAGAGGCTTACGGTAGCTAGTAACCGTAAACTCCTTACCATAAGCGGGCCCAGAAACTGACCTGTGTGACTTGCGACCCAACAAACACGAAATCTATAAATACCGATTATTAATCCGAGTTCCAGGCGTACTTGTGACCCTAAAAACTTACCAAAAATATAATCCTATGGTTTGGAGTCGGATTAAAACACCAAAAATGCAGAGATCGAAGAGGAGATCGAAGATTCGACGAAGACGAGTTTTGGAGCCCGTTCGACCGTTTCTGATCCGATTTGCAGCGTTTCTCTTCGGATTAGCCAAAGTTCTTACTACTTTCCAGTAGATTAATAAATTTTATATCCCTTTTTCTTGTTTTCTTAGATTAAACCTTAGTTTTTAAGCTTAGATAACTAGTTTTAAATTATTGTTCTTGAAGTTGCTTTCGAATTTTGAAATCGCTGAACCTTATATGTTTTTTATTCTCCGTTTTAATTCAGTTTTCATATCACATGCTTGGATATTTGAGACTTGAGGTGGTTGATAATGCCCATGTGATCTAGTTTACGTTTTATTGCTCGTTTTCATGGTTCAAGGTTCTGTTAGCTTCGTAGTTTATTATTTCATGCATGATCGTAGATTTATTAGGATTAATTAAGTTCGTTTAGTGATTTTTATGCCGCTGCGTTTTAGATTTATTATTGAGTAATTGTTTAGTTTTGAATTTTAATTAGGTCAATCAATAGATAATTAATTAGGTATTTGAGTTTAGGTTTTAAATTGATTAAATGCTTTTAACTCTTAGTTGATAATTTAGGATAATTAATTTACAAATTTAATTTACTTTAAGTTAATTAGTTTAATTAGTTTAAATTTTATATTGCTTTAATCCCTAGATTATAATTAAATCAAAGCTCTCAACCCCCCCCCCCGCCCCCCCCCCCCCCCCAATTTGTATGAATTATATGTTTAATTGTGATTCAGAACAACTATCCGAGATCCGATAATTTGTTGTCCTTGAGAGACGACTCGAGTCGACTTTCCACCCTACAAGTGTCCTCGTACGCTTGCGACCAAGCTTGCGTGTTTTTAAATTTAAATATCTTTAATTGGGGTGCACAAAAGTTTGGTTCAAAATTTTGGCCAAATCACTCTTGAGAATTCATCAGGACTAAGAAGATTGGAGATAATGGTAGGACAATTGGAAAATGACATGGCATCATTGAAGAAGGAGAAAAATACTTTTTCAATCCAAACAGAACACGCCTCGGCTATTCATGTGCTGAGAAGCAGAAAACTAGTGGATAACAGCATAGAGCTAGGAAAGGAGAACGACAAGAAAGAAGCCGAGACCCAACCTCAAGTAGATGCAACCAAAACAGCCGACCATATGCATCAATCCACAAATCCGTGTGTTCCGGGAGCATTGAAAAGAAAGAACAATTCTACAGCAACTAACGACCACAATGATTCCCCAAAAAAGTTGACTAGCTACGATTAAATTCACTTCCCAAGTCGACTTCGTCCAGCAAAAGAGAATTAGAAATTTATGGAGTTGTATAATTTATTGAAGAATGTGAACATTAACCTTCCCTTATTAGATGTTATAAAGGCGATGCCCGCTTATGTAAAGTTTTTCAAGGAATTTGCATCGAGAGAAAGGCGCTTAGCAGGCAACCATTACGTGGCGTTGACCAAGGGAGTTAGTGCAATATTCGAACAGTCACTGCCGCCCAAGGAGAAAGACCCTGGAAGCTTTTGCATAACTATTTCCCTCGGGAATGGACAAACGGCAAGAGGGATGCTCGGTCTTGGCGCTAGCATAAATTTAATGCCCCACTCAATTTACAAGGAGTTTGACCTAGGACCGCTAAAGCCAACCACGATGAGATTACAATTGGCGGATAGAACGATAAGTCTACCTTTGGATATTGTGGAGGATGTCTTAGTACAAGTAGACAAGCTAGTAGTGCTGGTCGATTTTGTCATTATGGACGTTGGTGATGTACAAAGCGAGAATCGAGAACACACCGTTTTGTTAGGATGTCCATTCATGTCTACAACGCGTACGGTGATCGACATAAATAAAGGGAGGGTGACTATGTCCGTATTAGGCGAAACGGTGACTTTTTCACTTCAAGATATTCACAAGAGTCCTGCACTGGTTGCAAAGTACGATTGTTCTACTGTTGATTTAGTAGATTCTTGCGCGAATGAACTCCTGATCATTAGCACGATTGATGAGTTTGATAATGAGAATGGCAAGGAACACTTGCGCGGGGAGGATTTGATGGATTTACTGAGAATTGAGTTATGTGATATTATGGATGGATTTAATGATGGAATGCTCGTAGAGAATGGCGCATTTAAAAACGAGCCAAAGGTGGAGTTGAGGCCACAACGAGATCTTTCAAAGTTTGAATCCAAGAAGGAGACGAAGCCACCACGTAGAAACCTAAAGAATGTTTCCCCCGACCCTGACAATAATTTTAAACGTGCGAAGAAAAATGGGGAGGCTAATAGCAAGGATTGGACGAAGAAGAAGATGAAGTCGAACGAAGCTTTTGACAAGAAGTTTAATGATGAGATGTTGAAGGTTGGCCAACTAGTGCTATATAATTCCGATCGTAAGTTTGATCCAACCAATTTTAAAGTCGCATGGAGTGGACCATTTTTAATAAAGGAGATGGATGAGTATGTTGTAGCCACTATTTACGATGAGAGTACAAAGACGAAATTCCAAGTCCACAAGCATCGACTCAAGCCTTATCCAGAGAACTATATGAAGAGTCAAAATAGTAGCAAGAGAGAGTTCGTGGGACCACCACGAGCTAGAGATTGATCAAACAACTTACGTCGAGCATATGACGTTAAATGTTGCGCTTCTTGGGAGGCAACCCAAGCGTTCATTAGTTTTCATTTTCTTTAATTTTCTTTTTATTTTTATTTTTGTCTTTATATTGTGTCAATTGTCGTGGTACATTTATGTGTGTGTTGATGTGCAGAAAATACGATAAAATCGCTTATTCTGGACAATTAACGGTTATATAGCGATAACTCGCTACCGCAAGGCCTTACCGCTAGTTCCACTCGAGGCGATAGCGATGACGATCAACCGTTGAACCTACCGCTAGCCGCTATAATCAGGGATAACGTTGAGCTTACCGCTAGGCAACCAACCGCTAGTAGTGTCTGCCTTCTAATTTTTACAAATTTTGTAACGCCCCGATTTCACTTTAGTTTAAAAATGATTTATATTTTTATAATAATTAAATATAGAAATCTTGGCGTCACAATAAATGTCAAATTTTCATAATTTTAATGTAAAAGATCAAAAAAAAATAGAAAGTTTCCAAAGGTTCAAAATTACGCAGCGGGAATTAACATTCATTATGTAAATATCCAAAACTTCATCAATGGGAAATAATTTAAAGAACACGCATTTTTGTCTAGTTCGACCTTTAAATAAAATAAGTTTAGAAACATAAATTCAATTTCTTATTCATTCCTCGTCTCCCATTCACTCGATATCYTCGTTGGTACCTGAAAAATAATATCYTTGATTTGGGATGAGCTCAACGTACTCAATAGTTACACTGACATATCTCAACTAAATCATAGAACTCAAAAATAGCACATTGAACCATATAATTCATAGAATAGCATGCTGGAAAAACATAGACATTGACTGCAGCTAGAAACGCGATAACAACTTGTAACGGCTACCGGTTCRAATTCATAGTTTTAGAAGAACGTCGACTTTGACTGCGCAGCTAGAAACGCGATGACAACTTGTACGGCCACCGGTTCTAATTCATGATTGGTTTTAGAAACTACCTTGACTGCAGCCAGAAATGCGATAACAACTTGTACGGTTACCGGTTCTAATTCATAGTTTTAGAAGAACGTCGACTTTGACTACGCAGCTAGAAACGCGATGACAACTTGTACGGCCACCGGTTCTAATTCATGATTAGTTTTAGAAAATACTTTGACTTCAGCTAAAACGCGATAACAACTTTTATGGTTACCGGTTTTAATTTGTGGATAGCACATTGGGAAAGACCCTTGGCTATAAAATTCGGTTTTTGAATTAAGTCGTACTCTAGATTACATGATACACATTGCACAATATTGAGAAGCAAAATTTAGCATAAAATAGGTCAGTGGTCCCTACCTCATAAATATGTCATGGAAATCGAGTGATATGCACTTGTTGAATCCTAAGTCCCCTCAATGCTCGTCACCTAATCGATTTGAAAATATATATTTAGTTAGTATTTTCATATTTAAAATTCATAATAGTAATAATAATTGTAATAATAATAATAATAATAATAATAATAATAATAATAATAATAGTAAAACTGGACTGAAATATATTTTTATAAAAATGTTTCAGGGGCTGGATCGAGGTTTTTAATAAATCGGAGGGCTGAAATTGGGGTTATTAATAAGCTGGGGGTTAATTTGGAAGGGTGGCAAGGCTGGTGGGTTTAATTGAAAAGGGAATAAAGCTCCTGGGGTCGAACTGGAAATATGGTAAAATGGGATGGTATAAAATAAGGAGAACCCGTCCCTCCCCCATTTCTTCCTTTCTCCCCGAAACCAGAAAAATAAGCGGCGACGGCGAGCGGCACGGCAGATGGCGCACGGCGCAGCACAGCGGAGACAGGCGAAGTGGCCGACCATTCGGACGGTGGCGTGGGTGTCTGGCAGCAACCGACGAGGCTACGCCCCTCTCCCCCTTTTCCGGAATCGACGGCGGTCCGGCGTTGGCTTTGGCTTTTGGAAAGAAATCGGCAGCGGCAATCCGCGAAACGGACGGCAGCAGTTTCCGACCGAGTAGGTTGTTGTGGGTGATGGTGTCGACGGAAGGGATGGCTTTGGGTTTCGTCATTTGGACTCGGCTGCATGGGGTTTGTAGGTGGTGATTTGGAGCTGGCCTTGGTGGTGTTGGCGACTGGAAGTCGGGCCGTGGTGATGTTGGCGATTGGAATCGCCTTGGTAGTGTTGGCTGGAAAAACACTTGGGATTTGGCGACTCGTTGCAGCATAGTCGGGCTGCAGTTTTGAGTAAAACGATAGCTTGGCTTGGTGTTGTGGGCAGGATCGAATAGTTGGAATTGGTTTTGGCTGGGAACGATTTGTAGTTGACGACGATGGATGATTGGGGTTTGTGGTTGGAATCGGCAGCCGATTCGGTCAGCGATGACTGTCGTGATATCGATCAAATGAACTATGTTCTTGAAAAAAAAAATTCTTAGAAACACCAGAATAAGTTTTTACCTCTTGCGGCTGCTTACAGTGAAGGTTGTGGAAAAAGAATTAAGATGTTGGATTTCTTTATAAACTAAACTTAGGATTTAATTATGGAAGGTTAGGGCTGAGGTCTTGGTGGATTAGGGCTAGTAATTGGGCTTCGATTGGGCTCGTTTTCGTGTCCAAAATAAATAATCGATCCAATAAACGACTTAAGTTTTAAATCGAAATATTCCGTGAACGACCCAATAGTATTTTAAAGTATTAAATAACTATAATATAAATAAATTATAATAATTTTAGAAATCGAAATTATTTCATACACGACTCAAAAGTAATTTAAATAAATAAATAAATTACTAAATAATTATACTAATTTCTTAGAAGTTGATAATATAATTTTATTTGAAAACGAACTATAATTTCGTTTAAATAGAATTCTTATATTATTTAAAACTAAAATAGGAAT
>BMAC01000329.1:100926-126518 GCA_014905375.1 Phtheirospermum japonicum | reverse complement strand
GTTTTAGAAAATACTTTGACTGCAGCTAAAACGCGATAACAACTTTTATGGTTACCGGTTTTAATTCGTGGATAGCACATTGGGAAAGACCCTTGGCTATAAAATTCGATTTTTGAATTAAGTCGTACTCTAGATTACATGATACACATTGCACAATATTGAGAAGCAAAATTTAGCATAAAATAGGTCAGTGGTCCCTACCTCATAAATATGTCATGGAAATCGAGTGATATGCCACTATTTACGATGAGAATACAAAGATGAAATTCCAAGTCCACAAGCATCGACCTAAGCCTTATCCAGAGAACTATATGAAGAGTCAAAATAGTATCAAGAGAGAGTCCGTGGGCCCACCACGAGCTAGAGATTGATCAAACAACTTACATCGAGCATATGACGTTAAATGTTGCTCTTCTTGGGAGGCAACCCAAGCGTTCGTTAGTTTTCATTTTCTTTAATTTTCTTTTTATTTTCATTTTTATCTTTATATTGTGTCAATTGTTGTGGTACATTTATGTGTGTGTTGATGTGCAGAAAATACGATAAAATCGCTTGTTCTGGATAACTAACGGTTATATAGCGGTAACTCGCTACCGCAAGGCTTTACCGCTATTTCCACTCGAGGCGATAACGATAACAATCAACCGCTGAACCTACCACTAGCCGCAACAATCAGGGATAACGTTGAGCTTACCACTAGGCAACCTACCGCTAGTAGCGTCTGCCTTCTAATTTTTATAAATCTCATTTTCGTCGATTGAGGTCGCAATCCGACCCAAGTTAGCTGCTGTCCGGCAACCTTTTTAATGAACTGTACCCCAGCCATTTACGACATTAGACCGCAATCCGGCCATTTCAAATCCCAAAAGACGTGCCACTGGGCACTTGCGCGTAGCAATTGATCGCAATCGTGGTGTGTTTTATTTTGTTTGTTTTTATAGGTTTGTTCAAGATAATCCAATCACGCGGTCTAAGATGGAGGATAATTGCACAAGCATTTTTTTGGAGAGACTCGACTATCGAATTTTCAGGGATGTTTTCTTATCTCCCTTGCTCTTATTTTCTTTTATATTTATGACAATTGGGAGATTGCCAAGTTTTTAGGGAGGGGGGTGGTTGAGTATGATTTATATTTTAAAAGAAAGTGCAATTTGACGTCTTTGTTTTGAAATGCATTAATTTTTAAACGTGATTGATCACTATTCTCATGCTTAATTGTGTTTGTATGGCTTGCCTATCGAAGTTAACTAAGTTTGATTTGAGGCTTTTGTTTTTGAGCGTGCATAAGTGCATAAGTTTTTCAAATTTATATTTATATATTGTAAAATGGTACTTGAACGCAATTGATTTCGCAAAACCTTAAAAGCAGCGTTAATTCAAAGCTTTTTTATACAAAAAGCGTATGAGTAGCCTGAGTGTTTATCATCATTGCATCTGCTTGAATAAGTTTCAGTCTTGATATATCTTTGAAACCGCT
Organism: Phtheirospermum japonicum; assembly: GCA_014905375.1. NCBI lineage: Eukaryota > Viridiplantae > Streptophyta > Magnoliopsida > Lamiales > Orobanchaceae > Phtheirospermum > Phtheirospermum japonicum. Next base: position 125,041 of record BMAC01000329.1, on the reverse strand, counting down.
GTGTGTAGTTGACTTTGAAAATGAGGTTAAGGCACATAAAAAACCCTGTTTCGGCCATATCCATATATTTTAGCCACTATAAATTCCGAATGAGTCAATCATAGCCAAATAATCCATGCCTCTAGCCTTGTGTGAGTGTTATTGAGTCGACCCATACTAACCCATTAAAAGCGTGGGGTAGGAGTTCGTTATTTTTATTTGTTATTTAGTATTTTGGGATTTTTATTAGGGATTTATGAATTTTTGTAATAAAAGATCACTATCCGGAAAAAAAAAAAAAAAAAAGATCCCATAAAAATAGAAAATGGACAAAATTAAAAAAAAGAAGGATGGTGAGTCTAGTTGGATCTTTTTTAGTCATTGCCTACGTGCTAATTAAGGCTTGTGTTTCATTATTTATTTTATTTTATGAAGCCTAATGTTTAAGGGCAAGAGTTGTGTTGAAAAGAAGAAGCGTTTAATAAGCTTCAATTGTGTTTAAGTGGTTTGAGCAACAAGTCGGTTTACAGTTTTCGAGTTGGGAAATAGCCTAAATTTTAAGGCTACGTTATGAGTGTTTAGTAAGGTATTTTTGTTTTTGAACGAGGTGAAGCAATTAGCTTTTTGATTAGAATAGGTTGAGTGAGTTATTGATCATGTTAGATCATGAGTTAGCCACACGACTTATATATTCCATGCCCGTCCAAGAGCCTTACATTACAACCCGAAAAGACCTTTTCTGATTCTTAGTTCGATAACACACTTAATTTGCGATTGAAAAGAGATTGATTTTCCGTGCTTATTTACTGTGCATGTAATTGTATTATTTGAGCGTATACACGTCCCATGCAGCAATGCTAGAGTTCTTTGAGTGAACACCCACATATATATTTCCCTTTTGAGAGGATGCATGAGTTTGTTTATGAAGCGACAATGTAATAAATGTGGAGTGTTTGACGTTGCGTGACTTGTATTTATATTTTTTTAAAATTACGTATGTAGCATAGCACGACTCATTGCCTAAGCTGATTTTCTTTCTAAGTTATACTTTGAATCTAATGTCTGTTCGAGGACGAACAAACAAATAAAGCGTGGGGTAGTTGATTAGCACTAATTTGTCTTGATTTTAGTAGGTGTTTTAGTTTATTTTTCTTATTATTTTTGGTATAAGTTGGGTAGTTTAAGCTTAATTTCATATATTTGTATTTCCAGCTTATTTTACCGCTTTTTGATCTAGATTGATGAAAATAAGTGATTATTTGTGGTTTTTCACTTTATAGCTAAGTAACCGGAAGAGTTCAGCACATTAGAGATGAAGTATGATGATCGAGAGTCAAAGATCGAGCTTTCCAGTGAAGAAGTAGCAAGAATTTGAAGCTGACCAGACTTTCTATAATGGTTATGTTTCTGGAACCGTTGTCGTTAGATGACAGAGGCATTTACGATTGCTGTTAACGGTAGCTTCCTAACCGTAAGGTGCTACCACTATCAATAACGGTTTAGAACTGCTGCCCAGAACCGTTGTCGAATTGCAGAAATACAAAAATGAAGAGTTAATGGTAGCTTTCTATAAGGGTTATTTACCGTAAGTGCTACTGTAAAGACTGGACAGAGAGGCTTACGGTAGCTAGTAACTTAAAAGGGCCCAGAAACCGACCTGTGTGACTTGCGGCACAAGAAACGCGAAATCTATAAATACCCATCATTAATCCGAGTTCCAGACGTGCTTGTGACCCTAAAAACTTGCCAAAAATATAATCTTACGGTTTGGAGTCGGATTAAAACGCCAAAAACGCAGAGATCGAAGATTCGACGAAGACGAGTTCCGGAGCCCATTCGATGCCATTCGACCGTTTCTGATCCGATTTGCAATGTTTCTCTTCGGATTAGCTGAAGTTCTTACTGCTTTCCAGTAGATTAATAAGTTTTCTATCCCTTTTACTTGTTTTCTTATATTAAACCTTAGTTTTTAAGCTTAGATAATTAGTTTTAAATTATTGTTCTTGAAGTTGCTTTCGGATTTTGAAATCGCTAAACCTTATATGTTATTTATTATCCGTTTTAATTCAGTTTTCATATCATATGCTTGGATATTGGAAACTTGAGTTGGTTGATAATGCCCATGCGATCTAGTTTACGTTTTATTGCTCTTTTTCATGGTTCAAGGTTTCGTTAGCTTCGTAATTTATTATTTCATGCATGATCGTAGATTTATTGGGATTAATTAAGTTCGTTTAGTGATTTATATGCCGCTGCGCTTTAGATTTATTATTGAGTAATTGCTTAGTTTTAAATTTTAATTAGGTTAATCAATAGATAATTAATTAGTTATTTGAGTTTAGGTTTTTAAATTGATTAATTGCTTTTAATTCTTAGTTGATAGTTTAGGATAATTAATTTAGAAATTTAATTTAGTTTAAGTTAATTAGTTTAAATTTAATATTGCTTTAATCCCTAGATTATAATTAAATCAAAACTCTCAAAAACCCCAAATTTGTATGAATTATATGTTTAATTGTGATTGAGAACAACTATCCGAGATCCGATAATTTGTTGTCCTTGAGAGACGACTCGAGTCGACTTTCCACCCTACAAGAGTCCCCGTACTCTTGCGAGCAAGCTCGCGTGTTTTTAAATTTAAATATCTTTAATTGGGGTGCACAAAAGTTTAGTTTACAAAATTTTTAAATTTAAATATCTTTAATTTTTCCTCGAAAATTTCCTCACACTTCGCTTTAACTGGTTTGCCATCATCTAGATCAGGATCAGGAATGGATACTTCATTAACTCTCAATTTCCTAGGTCGAGAATTAGTTTGTCTAGACTTCTCGCTTTGCTTGTCCAATACTCTTTTTGCTTCGATGGCCGTTAAATCTCCGAAATCTCCTCCCACTGCTATTTCAACTTCCCTTTTTTCCATGATCCAACAACCCATCAAAGAAAAATTGGTTCGTCATCTCGAGGGAGTAGTTATGGTGGGGGCAAGCTTGCAAAAGCATCTTGTAATGCTCCCATGTCTCATGAAATAGCTCACCCTCCAATTGTTCAAACGTAGTAATTTTCCTTCTAATATGCCCCGTGGTTTGTGCTGAATAGTATTGATTAATTTTTCGCTTATCATTTCCCAATCAGTCAATGATTCAGGTTCTAATGAAAGTAACCACAACTTTGCTTTGTCTTTCATGGCATAAGGGAAACAAATCATTTGCACTTCCTCCTGGTTAAGGCTATTGACTACAAATCTACCCACTTCATCTACACTATAGTTCAAAAATGCCAAAGGATCTTCATGGGAACCTCCACGGAATGTTGGGAGTAAATTCAATTGGTGTGGTTTAATCTCCACCTCCCTCGCAGTTGGTCAAAGAACAATAGCGGACCTGAAAAGTACAACCTTCGAACGTGCCAAATCACATTGTCTAGGTGGTTGAGCGTGTCTCGGTGCTCTCTCTCGATGATAAGCAGCCTCATAATCTCCTTCGAAATCTTGGTCATTGAACCATTCATCTACATATTCTCGTCGAGGTATTTTTCGGTCAGAATAATCGTCACTAAAGACTAAAACTAATTTGCAGCAACTTGAACAATCATAAACCAACTAATTTAACCAACTACTACTACGATTACGTATTAATTAATCAACTAAGATCCTAACGGTTACTTAAACGATCATAAAAACTAAGCAGAACTATGAAAATCAATCGCATGAATATTCTCAACTAAACAAAGTATATAATATCCATCAATAAACATGTAAAACTGAAAATAAATTGAGATTAATAAACTAAATACGTTCATCGAATCCAAATGATACGAACATAAACGAACTATTGTCAAATACTTAAAAACTAATTATCGAAACTAAGAAAACTAATTAAAAGGTTCAGATTACTTGCTATAGCTACTGGAACTGAAAATACTTCGGCTATTCCAAAGAGTAAACGCAGTGGAACGAGCTTCTACGGTTGATCGACGTCAAACGGCTCGAAACCTTCTTCGTCGTCGATTCTTGGTCGCACTTTGATCCTTACGTTTTTGTTGTTGTTTTCCGTCTCCAAACCCTAGGACTAAGTTTTGGTAAGTTGTTAGAGCTGAAAAAGTGTGTTGGAACTTGGATTAGTGATTGGTATTTATAGATTTTGTGTCTCTTGGGCCGCAAGTTACACAGGTCTGTTACTGGGCCCGTTTACGGTAGCACTTTACGGTAAGGAAGCTACCATTAACAGCTAATGTAAATGCCTCTGTCCTTAAACGACAATGGTTCCAGCAACATAACCATTATATAAAGCTTTCCCATAAAAGAACGGGATCGCGTGTAGGTTGGTAAGTTGAACCGAATCGTCTCTCAAGGAAAACTAGGCTCGGAAGTTCCTTTTGTGTTTGTTTGTTCACGAATACAAAATAAAAATAAAAATCTAATCTAAACACATAAAAATAATAAATTGATTTAAACGAAGAACAATAAAAATTAAGGGTTTTGAAAATAATTAAGAAACTCGGATTCTAGAGCTTCTAATCGTTTTCACGATCTTTCGGGAAAAAACCCAATTGATGGTTCACAATGATTTTAGGCTCTAGATCCGTTAGATCTAGCAATTCAATTTCATCAATCTCATCATAATAAACTCATCACAATCATCAATTCAATATCACCAAGATCATACAATTCATAGCACATGGGGGTTTTGTTGGGGTTGTTTTGAAGATTAATTATATAAACTATCAAGCAAAGCATAAGAAATTAATTAAACTAAATTAAACGAAAGAAAACTTACTAATTAAACTAATGAATTTGCAGCGTCTTGGTTGTAGAAAACTTGAATTTAAATTATCTAAAAGCTAATCTAAATTAATCTAAGGCTAGGAAACTAAATCTAAGAATTTTGAAGAGAAACTAAGAAACAACTCGGCACTCGTTGGGGTTGTCAATCCCTAAGAGGCCTTAAAAACCCTAGTAATAAGTTTAAAGTGTCTAACTATAACTTAGGTAACTTAAAAATCCGGATTTATGGGGTAGTATTCATAGAATTTGGAAATCTTGGGCAACAAGTCGCAAAACCGCCTTTCTGGGCACCTACGGTAAGGACTTTATGGTTACTAGCTACCGTAAGCTTCTCTGTCCAGTCTCTACGGTATCACTTTCGATAAGATAGCAGTAGGTAACCCTTATAGAAAGCTATCGTTAAGTCTCATTTTGTACTTCTGCACTTCGACAACGGTTCTGGCAGCAGTGAGTAACCATTATAGATAGCGGTAGGACTTTAGGTAAGGAAGCTACCGTAAATGCCTCTGTCCTTCAACGACAACGGTTCCAGAAACATAACCATTACAAAAAGTCTGTCAGCTTCAAATTCTTGCTACTTCTTCAACGGAAAGCTCGATCTTTGACTCTCGATCATCATACTTCATCTCTAACGTGTTGAACTCTTCCGGTTACTTAGCTATAAAGTGAAAAACCACAAATAATCACTTATTTACATCAATATAGATCAAAATGCGGTAAAATAAGCTGGAAGTACAAATATATGAATTTAAGCTTAAACTATCCAACTTATACCAAAAACAATAAGAAAAAGTACTTAAAATACTACTGAAAATCATGACAAATTGGTGCTAATCAACTACCCCACGCTTTATTGGGTTTGTTCCTCCTCGAAGAAATGATAATTTCAAAGTATAACAAGAATGAAAATAAGCTCAAGTAAAGAGTCGTGTCATGCTACATAGATAATTTTGAAAATATAGATACAAGTTACGCAACATCAAACACTCCACCCTTATTACATTGTCGCTCCAAAATCAAATTCATGCATCCTATCAAAGGGAAAATATATATGGGTATTCACTCAAAAGCACTCAAGCATTGCTGCATGGGACGTGTATACACTCAAATCATACAATTTTATGCACAATAAATAAGAACCGAAAATCAATCTCTTTTCAATCGCAAATTAAGTGTGCTGTCAAAACAAAGAATCGGAAAAGGTCTTTTCGGGTTGTAATGTAAGGCTCTTTGGACGGGTATGGAATATATAAGTCATGTGGCTAAATAACTCACTCAACCTAATCTAATCAAGAAGCAAAGTGCTTCACCTCGTTCAAAAGAAAAGCCTCACTAAACACTCATAACGTAGCCTTTAACTTAGGCTATTTCTCAACTCGATACTCTAAAACCGACTTGTAGCTCAAACCACTTAAACACAATTGAAGCTTATAACATGCTTCTTCCACAACTCTTTTATCATCTTAAACATTAGGCTTCATAAGAAAATAAATAATAAAACACAAGCCTTCATTAGCGCGTAGGCAACTACTCAACTAGAAACAACAAGACTCACCATCCTTCTTTTTTCTTCTTTTTATTTTGTCCCTTTTCTATTCTTTTGGGATCTTTTCCTATTTTTTTTTCTTTTTTTACTTTTTTTTTTCTATTTTTCCCCCTTTTATTCTTTTTTTTTATGGGGTCTCTTTTTTTTATTATATTGAAGGATGGTGGTCCTTAATTACAAAAATTCATAAAATCCTAATAAAAATTCCAAAACGCTAAATAACCAATAAAAATAACGAACTCCTACTCCACGCTTTTAATGGGTTTGTAGGGGTCAACTCAACAAAATCACACAAGGCTATAGGTATGGATTATTTGGCTATGATTGGCTCATGTTATAGTGGCTAAAAATATATGGATATGGCCGGAATAGGGTTTTTTTCTGTGCCTTAACCTCATTTTCAAAGTCAACTACACACAGCGGTTTTAAAGAGATATCAAAACAGAAACTCATTCAAGCACATGCAATGATGATAATCACTCAAGCTACTCACTGGCTTTTTGCATGAAAAAGTTTTGAATGGACGCTGCTTTTAAGATTTTGCGAAATCAATTGCGTCCAAGTACCATTTTACAATATATAAATAATTTTGAAAAACTTATGCACTTATACATACTCAAAGACAAAAACATCAAATCATACTTAATTAACTTCGACAGGCAAGCCATATAAACACAATATCGCGCGGGAATAGTAATCAATCACATTAAAAAATTTCAAAATTTTGCACAATTTTCAAATATAAACCATAACCATAACTCAACCATCCCATCCCCCCCCCCCCCCAAAAAAAAACTCGGCAATCTCCTAATTGCCCTAAATATAATGAAAAGCAAAACAAACGAGGAAAGGAGTAAGGGAACGTCCCTGAAAAACTAATGGTCGAGTTTCTCCAAATAGTTATGTGCAATCATCCTTCGCCTCAAATCGCGTGATTGGAAATGACTTGATCAACGTCCAAAAATATCAGCTTGATTGTCCTCAAGATTTCCTGCACATCAACACCGCATAAACGTACCAAAGCATAGACACAACTAATAAAATAAAAAGAAAGAAAAAAAAAATAAGCTAAGGAAAAAGAAATCAAAAACTTGGGTTGCCTCCCAAGAAGCACTTGTTTAACGTCGAAAGCTCGACGCCTTCTACGAACGATGCTATCCTGGATCCAGAAATAAGTGACGATCGTGCCACGCCTTAGTGTTCTCTAACAGTAAGCATGGGCGTTTATAATTCTCAAAGCGGGCGCGGACAGCAAGTCGTAGAATCAAAACTCCAATTCGCTTCAGAGGTCGAAAAAGTGAATAATTTAACACCACGAACAACATAAAATAAAATTGCGGCACATGGTGATCCTCTACTTTAAAAACTAGGGAATCCATTCAACAAACGGAAAATCCTCCAAACACTCCAAACCTCTTCACTTCTTTAACATCCCCTCAATACTTAGAAAATTATTAAAATCTATTATAGGGTAAAGGGGAGGGGGAATCTCTTCAACTACCTCAACCACCATTTTATTCTTATTCTCCATCAATGCATCGGGTGGCTCGATAAGGGGTTCAATAAACACATCTTTCTCCAAAAAACCCTCCACCATCTCAATTTTAACATTAATTAAAACATCGGGTGGCACAGTATGAGGCTCAATAATCTCGCCGTTTTCTAACAACTTATCCACTATTTCACAAGTAAGATTCAACAATGGTTCGGGTGGAATGACATGAGGCTCAATCATCACTACCTTTTCTAAGAATTTGTCCACCGCCTTTTCTAAATTTGGCAACGCAACATCTCTATTTCTATTGAGCTCGATTGGGCATGAATCTCCATCGTCGATTAAGTTTTCCAGTGGTAACACCTCCTCATCACCATCCATGAAATCCTCGAAAAGCGCAAGAGGGGCGATCTCCACCATATCCCCAATTTCATCCTCCATATGCATTTCTCCAAACTTGGCTCCATCACATTGCCTTCATAAAAATTAAGAAAACTTGAATTCGTAAGATCTACATTAAGTTCCAATGGCAATGCCCCAATATCCTTGTCCAAAGTCCCATTGATTAGCACAGGGGGAGTGATTTCATCTAAACTCTCCAAAAACTCTTCTTCACACTCATCCTCTTCTAAACACGTATTCGAGCATGAATCTTCTACCACCAAAGGGTACTCCACAACATCAAGAATTGGTACCTCTTTCCCCTCGTTTGACAATTCCTTTACAGAAGCTATCATTTGAGCCAGCATCATCTCCATATTCTCAAAACGTTAACACATAGACTCGCGAGCTTAACGCATAGACTCGGAAATTGGGTCCATAGTCTCAACAAGATCATCTTCTTGTTTGGTCAATGGGACAATGTCGTCTTGAAAACTAACGATCTCGTCTTCTTGATCTTGCTGCTCCACCACTAATTGATCATATGGTTGGGAATCTTAATAGCTAAGATAGGAAGGAATTATATTGGGAGGGGCATAATAATCGTAACTCGTATAATCTTGGACGTCGACAACTTCCTCTAGTGGCTCATCTTCAAATAACACTTAACATTCATTCGCCATATGTCCTCGGTATCCACAACGATTACATATTACATTAGGCACATAGAACTATCTCATGAACTTGTCGATTACGTCATACCACGTTTGCAAGGAATCGGGTTCTAGCTTCAATAACCATTCCTTTGTCCGATCCTTTATCACAAAAGTGAAGAGTCGCAACCGCACTTGCTCCCTTGTAAGCCCGAGAAGAGGAGAACTATCGGTGATAAACTCTAACTTCCGCATGAATTTAAGCGCATCTTCGTTCCGTCGTCCATAAAAAATCGGGAGATTCAGTTGGTCGTAATTGTCGGGAAAGTAATTTTTCATCGCGGCGCTCAACGGAATGGCCGGTCGAAGTTCGCGACGCCAATTGTATCGTGGTATCTCGTACGGGTAATACATTTTTTAATTTTAAAAACTTTAAATAATAAAAACAATTTTTAATTTTTTTTTTATTTTATTTTAGAAATGTGAAAAAAATAAATTTAAAATTTAAAATAAAATTTACGATTATTTTTTTTTTTTTTCGAAAAATAATTTTTTTTTTAATTTCGAAAATTAAAACTTTTAATTAAAATAATATTTTCGATTTTTTTTTTAATTTTCAAAGAAATTTCATATTTTTTTTATTTTTTATTTTTTTGAAAAACGGTTTAAAAAATCTTGGGTTTTGGTTGTAGACATACCTTGCAAACACAACACTCAATGCACAAGAATAAACGCACCGGTGGAAAATAATAAAAACGAAATAAAACGAAGAACACAAATAAACACAAAAGATAAACGAAACGAAATAAGAGCACAAACAAGGATACGACGAACAAACGCAAATATCACAACCTTTAGTTTTCCCCGGCAACGGCGCCAAAGAGGAGATCAAAGATTCGACGAAGACGAGTTCCGGAGCCCGTTCGACGCCGTTCGACCATTTCTGATCTGATTTGCAGCGTTTCTCTACAGAGTAGCCGAAGTTCTTACTGTTTTCTAGTAGATTAATAAGTTTTCTATCCCTTTTACTTGTTTTCTTAGATTAAATCTTAGTTTTTAAGCTTAGATAATTAGTTTTAAATTATTGTTCTTGAAGTTGCTTTCGGATTTTGAAATCGCTGAACCTTATACATTATTTATTCTCCGTTTTAATTCAGTTTTCATATCATATGCTTGGATGTTCGAGACTTGAGTTGGTTGATAATGCCCATGCGATCTAGTTTACGTTTTATTGCTCGTTTTCACGGTTCAAGGTTCCATTAGCTTCGTAGTTTATTATTTCATGCATGATCGTAGATTTATTGGGATTAATTAAGTTCGTTTAGTGATTTATATGCCGCTGCGCTTTAGATTTATTATTGAGTAATTGCTTAGTTTTAAATTTTAATTAGGTTAATCAATAGATAATTAATTAGTTATTTGAGTTTAGGTTTTTAAATTGATTAATTGCTTTTAATTCTTAGTTGATAATTTAGGATAATTAATTTAGAAATTTAATTTAGTTTAAGTTAATTAGTTTAAATTTAATATTGCTTTAATCCCCATATTATAATTAAATCAAAACTCTCAAAAAAAAAACCCAATTTGTATGAATTATATGTTTAATTGTGATTGAGAACAACTATCCGATATCCGATAATTTGTTGTCCTTGAGAGACGACTCGAGTCGACTTTCCACCCTACAAGCGTCCTCGTACTCTTTCGAGAAAGCTTGCATGTTTTTAAATTTAAATATCTTTAATTGGGGTGCACAAAAGTTGGTTCAAAATTTTAGCGCCGTTGTCGGGGACAACAATAAGGAGTCAAGGATTTTAATTTATTTCATTTTATTTTCTTTGTTTAATTGCTTTCGTGTGTTTAGTTTGGATTTTGCCGCTTGTTACGTTTACGTCTTGTTGAGTTTATGCAAGGTAGACGATCACTGCAACTCAATCTTGCACCATTCTTTGACAACATCCACCGCACACCTACAACGAGGCCAAGACCAGAACCAATTCTCGAAAGAGACTCTTCTTTAGACGCTGATTTCGTGTGCGACGAGATCCACGAGACCATGGCAAGACGATCTAATCATGGATCCCATCATGGAGGAGGGCATAATGAGTTATTCGACGCTATAGACAATGATTTACCCTTACCTCAAACGCGAAGACATAGGAGCTATGGAAGCGAACCGCGATATTTTGGAGGTTACAATCAACCACCACAAAATTGGACTCCACTACAACTAAGACAAGGAAATAGAGGAAGGAATGAAAAACATTACGAGGACGTGTGTGACGATTATTCTGACCGACAAATACCTCGACGAGAGTATGTAGATGAATGGTTCGATGACCAAGATTTCGAAGGAGATTATGAGGCTGCCTATCATCGAGAGAGAGTACCGAGACACGCTCAACCACCTAGGCAGTGTAATTTGGCACGTCCGAAGGTTGTACCTTTTAGGTCCGCTATAGTTCTTGGACCAACTGCAAGGAAAGTGGAGATTAAACCGCATCAATTGAATTTACTCCCGACTTTCCACGGAGGTGCCCATGAATATCCTTTGGCGTTTTTGAACTATTAAGTTGATGAAGTTGGCAGATTTATAATTAATGGGCTTAACCAAGAGGAGGTGCAAATGATTTGTTTCCCTTATGCCATGAAGGACAAAGCAAAGTCATGGTTACTTTCCCTAGAACCTGGATCATTGACTGATTGGGAAATGATAAGCAAGAAGTTTTTAAATCAATACTACTCAACACAAACCATAGGGCATCTTCGAAGGCAAATCGCTACGTTTGAGCAGTTGGAGGGTGAGCTATTTCATGAAACATGGGAGCGTTACAAGACGCTTATGAAAGCTTTCCCCCACCATAACTACTCCCCCGAGATGACGAACCAAATTTTCTTTGATGGGTTGTTGGACCATGGAAAAAGGGAAGTTGAAATAGTGGCGGGAGGAGGTTTTGGAGATTTGACAGCCATGGAGGCAAAACGAGTGTTGGAGAAGCAGAGCGAAAATTCTAGACAAACCAACTCTCGGCCTAGGAAATTTAAAGTGAATGAAGTGACGATAGCTGATAAAGTAGGAGAAAATAAGATAGAAGAGGTGGTTCAGGAGATGGTGAATAAGAGACTAGCTGCATTGAAGGTGGAGGAATCGAGCCAAAAGAAGCAAGTAACGTTGGTATGTGCACAATGTGGAATGACTGGACATTTGGCGAATGATTGCTCGGCCGTATATGAAGATACAAGAGTTGAAGGAGTTCACGTGATTCAAACATTTCAAAATGCACCCCCTATTGGGAACACCTATAACCCTGGATTTTGTAATCATCCTAGCCTTAAGTTTGGCCCGGGAAATCCAAATCATGTACAAAAGTTTGGCCATTTTGTAATCATCCTAACCTCCACAAACCGATCCTAATAATTTTCAACAAAAGGCACCGGTTCCTGCCCAAGTACAACAAACTGATCAACTTTTAATCTGGCAACAAAACCAAGTCGCCAAAACTATTCAAAACCAAGACGGCCTCACACATGTTCAGGAGTAAATGAAGGGAGTTTGAGGTGAAATGAAAGAAGTTCGGGATGATATGAAAGAATTGAGAACGATGATGACTGAAATGGCCAAAAGCACTCTTGAAAATTCATCAGGACTAAGAAGATTGGAGATAATGGTAGGACAATTGGAAACTGACATGGCATCATTGAAGAAGGAGAAGAATACTTTTCCAAGCCAAACAGAACACGCCTCGGCTATTCATGTGCTGAGAAGCAGAAAACTAGTGGATAACGGCATAGATCTAGGAAAGGAGAACGACAAGAAAGAAGTCGAGACCCAACCTCAAGTAGATGCAACCAAAATAGCCGACCATATGCATCAATCCACAAATCCATGTGTTCTGGGAGCATTGAAAAGAAAGAACAATTCTACAGTAACTAACGACCACAATGATTCCCCAAAAAAGTTGACTAGCTACGATCAAATTCCCTTCCCAAGTCGACTTCGTCCAACAAAAGAGAATAAGGAATTTATGGAGTTGTACAATTTATTGAAGAATGTGGACATTAACCTTCCCTTATTAGATTTTATAAAGGCGATGCCCGCTTACGTAAAGTTTTTCAAGGAATTGGCATCGAGAGAAAGGCGCTTAGCAGGCAACCATTATGTGGCGTTGATCAAGGGAGTTAGTGCAATATTCGAACAGTCACTGCCGCCCACGGAGAAAGACCCTGGAAGCTTTTGCATAAATATTTCCCTCGGGAATGGACAAACGGCAAGAGGGATGCTCGATCTTGGCGCTAGCAAAAATTTAATGCCCCACTCAATTTACAAGGAGTTTGACCTAGGACCGCTGAAGCCAACCACGATGAGATTACAATTGGCGGATAGAACGATAAGGCTACCTTTGGGGATTGTGGAGGATGTCTTAGTACAAGTAGACAAGCTAGTAGTGCCGGTCGATTTTGTCATTATGGACGTTGGTGATGTACAAAGCGAGAATCGAGAACACACCATTTTGTTAGGACGTCCATTCATGTCTACAATGCGTACGGTGATCAACGTAAACAAAGGGAGGGTGACTGTGTCTGTATTAGGCGAAACGGTGATGTTTTCACTTCAAGATATTCACAAGAGTCCTGCACTGTTTGCAAAGGACGATTATTCTACTGTTGATTTAGTAGATTCTTGCGCAAATGAACTCCTGAGCATTAGCACGATTGAAGAGTTTGATAATGAGAATGGAAAGGAACACTTGCGCGGGGAGGATTTGATGGATTTACTGAGAATTGAGTTATGTGATATTATGGATGGATTTAATGATGGAATGCATGTAGAGAATGACACATTTAAAAATGAGCCAAAGGTGGAGTTGAGGCCACAATGAGATCGTTCGAAGTTTGAATCCAAGAAGGAGACGAAGCCACCACGTAGAAATCCAAAGAATGTTTCCCCCGACCCTTACAATAATTTTAAACGTGCGAAGAAAAAGGGTGAGGCTAATAGCAAGGATTGGATGAAGAAGAAGAAGAAGAAGAAGTCGAACGAAGCTTTTGACAAGAAGTTTAATGATGGGAAGTTGAAGGTTGGCCAACTAGTGCTATATAATTCCGATCGTAAGTTTGATCCAACCAATTTTAAAGTTGCATGGAGTGGACCATTTTTAATAAAGGAGATGGATGAGTATGGCGTAGCCACTATTTAAGATGAGAATACAAAGATGAAATTCCAAGTCCACAAGCATCGACCCAAGCCTTATCCAGAGAACTATATGAAGAGTCAAAATAGTAGCAAGAGAGAGTCTGTGGGCCCACCACGAGCTCGAGATTGATCAAACAACTTACGTCGAGCATATGACGTTAAATGTTGCGCTTCTTGGGAGGCAACTGTTTTGAATGTAATTGTTGTATTTTTCTTAGTATTTTTAGTTAGAGTTTTATGTTGATTTAAGTAGTTTTTAATAGAATTTTATTAAGTTTTTATGTGGTTTTTCTTGTTTTGTTGATCTTCACTTGACTTGTTAATTTTATGTTTAAATGGGTTTAATGGTTTCAATTAATTGGAGGTTTGGTGTAATTCTAGATTTTTATGTTTAAAACTCCTATTTTTATAGGTAAAGGCATTGAAGGCCAAAAATACTAGCCAAGGCAAGCCAAACTTGAAGCCAAGAGAGGCTTAAAAACACCCAAAATTTTTGGAATACTTGCCAAGACTAGCCAAGGCTCGCCAAGGTAGCGGCCAGCGTCTGGCGCTTGCCAAGCAACTGGCCAGTCTCCTCGCCAAGCCTCACCCCCTGGCGCTTGCCAGGGCGCTTGCCAAGCCACTTGCCGGTCTCCTCGCCAAGCCTCACCCCCTGGCGCTTGCTAGGGCGCTTGCCAAGCCACTGGCCGGTCTCCTCGCCAAGCCTCGCCCCCGGCGCTTGCCAGGGCGCTTGCCAAGCCACTGGCCGGTCTCCTCGCCAAGCTTCGCCCCCAGGCGCTTTCCAGGGCGCTTGCCAAGCCACTGGCCGATCTCCTCGCCAAGCCTCGCCCCCAGGCGCTTGCCAGGATGCTTGCCACAGTACTCGCCAGCATGCAAAAATGCGGTCAAATCCCAGGCAACACGGGTCAAAATTGGGTCAAACCCGGAAAATTAAGCCCCTAAAGCCCAAATTGGCCCATTTTAACCCAAATTAACCTTGTATAAATAGACTAGAACTCTCATTTTGTAGGGAATCACTCAAAATTTCCCAAAATTGCATGGGTTTTGGAATATTTTCTCTCTCTTGTTCTTAGTTTAATTTTGGAAGCTTTGGCTTGGGTTTGTAAGCTCAAGATGAATCCAAATACTCCTTTAGATTTTTAATTCCTTGCAATTTAAATCAAGCTTTTGGGATTCTCAATTTAATTCTAGTAAGCTTTCTTTTATTTTATGCTTTGTTCTTCAATTTCATGCATGTTCTTCAATTTATGTTTTTTGCCTTAACTCTTTGATTCCTTGTTTGATCTTGAGAATTGACTATAGAATCTTGATGAGTGACACATCTAGGCTATAGATCGGGTCCTTGATCATTTTAATCTTGAGTTTTTCATATGCTTTATTTGCAATTTAGTTTTCATGCATAGTTTAAGATGGAATCTTAGATCTACTCTTCATTTCTTATTGTTTTCCTTAAAGTTTTAAACTTTCACGTCAACTTTTATTTCTCTTTACATCCATGCTTTCAATTTTTGCTAATTTGCTTTATTTGAGTTTTTATGCATAGTTGTACCTTGTGCATGCATGCTTGTACTTGGTGAAACATTGCATTTTCTTGCTTATTTTCATTACTTGCTTGCATTTACTTATTGAGGCATACGTCGAGGCATCCGACCAACTTGCACTTTCAATTCCTAGGATAGTTAGATATTTTAATTATTTTATTTTCATTTCTTCCTTTATCTTTAAAGCTCGAAACACCTTGAAACTTGCAATTGAATCGAATTCCGATAATACCAAGCCATGAACCCGTTGATTCATTTCAACACCACGAAAACTCTTCTAACAGCAACCCAAGCGTTCGTTAGTTTTCATTTTCTTTAATTTTCTTTTTATTTTCATTTTTGTCTTTATATTGTGTCAATTGCCGTGGTACATTTATGTGTGTGTTGATGTGCAGAAAATATGATAAAATCGCTTATTCTGGACAACTAACGGTTATATAGCGGTAACTCGCTACCGCAAGGCCTTACCGCTAGTTCCACTCGAGGCGATAACGATAACAATCAACCGCTGAACCTACCGCTAGCCGCAACAATCAGGGATAACGTTGAGCTTACCACTAGGCAACCTACCGCTAGTAGCGTCTGCCTTCTAATTTTTACAAATCTCGTTTTCGTCGATCGAGGTCGCAATCCGACCCAAGATAGCCGCTGTCCGGCAACCTTTTAATGAACTGTACCCCAGCCATTTACGACATTAGACCGCAATCCGGCCATTTCAAATCCCAAAAGACGTGCCACCAGGCACTTGCGCGTAGCAATTGATCGCAATCATGGTGTGTTTTATTTTGTTTATTTTAATAGGTTTGTTCAAGACAATCCAATCACGCGGTCTAAGACGGAGGATAATTGCACAAGCATTTTTTAGAGAGACTCGACTATCGAATTTTCAGGGATGTTTTCTTATCTCCCTTGCTCTTATTTTCTTTTATATTTATGGTAATCGGGAGATTGCCATGTTTTTAGGGAGGGGGGTGGTTGAATATGGTTTATATTTTAAAAGAAAGTGCAATTTGACGTCTTTGTTTTGAAATGAATTAATTTTTAAACGTGATTGATCACTATTCCCATGCTTAATTGTGTTTGTCTGGCTTGCCTATCGAAGTTAAATAAGTTTAATTTGAGGCTTTTGTCTTTGAGCGTGCATAAGTGCATAAATTTTTTAAATTTATATTTATATATTGTAAAATGGTACTTGGACGCAATTAATTTCGCAAAACCTTAAAAGCAGCATCAATTCAAAACTTTTTCATGCAAAAAGCCTGTGAGTAGCCTGAGTGTTTATCATCATTGCATATGCTTGAATAAGTTTCAGTCTTGATATCTCTTTGAAACCGCTGTGTGTAGTTGACTTTGAAAATGAGGTAAAGGCACAGAAATAACCCTATTCCGGCCATATCCATATATTTTAGCCACTATAAATTCCTAATGAGCCAATCATAGCCAAATAATCCATGCCTATAGCCTTGTGTGAGTGTTATTGAGTCGACCCCTACTAACCCATTAAGAGCGTGGGGTAGGAGTTCGTTATTTTTTTTGGTTATTTAGTGTTCTGGAATTTTTATTAGATATATGAATTTTTGTAATAAAAGACCACCATCCGAAAAAAAAAAGAAAAAGATCCCATAAAAATAGAAAAGGGAAAAAATTTAAAAAAAAAAAAGAAGGAAAAAAAGAAGAAGGATTGTGAGTCTAGTTGGATCGTGTTTAGCCATTGCCTACGAGCTAATTAAGGCTTTTGTTTCATTATTTATTTTATTTTATGAAGCCCAATGTTTAAGGGAAAGAGTTGTGTTGAAAAGAAGAAGCGTTTAATAAGCTTCAATTGTGTTTAAGTGGTTTGAGCAACAAGTCGATTTACGGTTTACGAGTTGGGAAACAGCCTAAATTTTAAGACTACGTTAGGAGTGTTTAGTAAGGTGTTTTTGTTTTTGAACGAGGTGAAGCAATTAGCTTTTTGATTAGAATAGGTTGAGTGAGTTATTAATCATGTTAGATCATGAGTTAGCCACACGACTTATATATTCCATACCCATCCAAGAGCCTTACATTACAACCCGAAAAGACCTTTTTCGATTCTTAGTTCGATAACACACTTAATTTGCGATTGAAAAGAGATTGATTTTCCATGCTTATTTACTGTGCATGTAATTGTATGATTTGAGTGTATACACGTCCCATGCAGCAATGCTTGAGTGCTTTGAGTGAACACCCACATATATATTTCCCTTTTGAGAGGATGCATGATTTTTTTTATGAAGCGACAATGTAATAAAGGTGGAGTGTTTGACATTGCATGACTGGTATTCATATTTTTTTAAAATTATGTATGTAGCATAGCACGACTCATTACCTAAGCTGATTTTCTTTCTATGTTATACTTTGAATCTAATGTCTGTTCGAGGACGAACAAACAAATAAAGCGTGGGGTAGTTGATTAGCACTAATTTGTCTTGATTTTATTAGGTATTTTAGTTTATTTTTCTTATTATTTTTGGTATAAGTTGGGTAGTTTAAACTTAATTTTGTATATTTGTATTTCCAGCTTATTTTACCGCTTTTTGATCTAAATTGATACAAATAAGTGATTATTTGTGATTTTTCACTTTATAGCTAAGTAACCGGAAGATTTCAGCACATTAGAGATGAAGTATGATGATCGAGAGTCAAAGATCCCATAAAAATAGAAAAGAATTAAAGACTGGACAGAGAGGCTTACGGTAGCTAGTAACCGTAAACTCCTTACTGTAAGCGGGCCCAGAAATCGACCTGTGTGACTTGCAGTCCAAGAACCGCGAAATCTATAAATACCCATCATTAATCCGAGTTTCAGGCGTGCTTGTGACCCTAAAAACTTACCAAAAATATAATCTTAGGGTTTGGAGTCGGATTAAAACACCAAAGACGCAGAGATCGAAAAGGAGATCGAAGATTCGACGAAGACAAGTTACGAAGCCCGTTCGACGCCGTTCGACCGTTTTTGATCCGATTTGTAGCGTTTCTCTTCGAATTTGCCAAAGTTCTTACTGCTTTCCAGTAGATTAATAAGTTTTCTATCCCTTTTACTTATTTTCTTAGATTAAACCTTAATTTTTAAGCTTAGATAATTAGTTTTAAATTATTGTTCTTGAAGTTGCTTTGGGATTTTGAAAATCGCTGAACCTTATACGTTATTTATTCTTCGTTTTAATTCAGTTTTCATATTATATGCTTGGATATTTGAGACTTGAGTTGGTTGATAATGCCCATGCGATCTAGTTTACGTTTTATTGCTCGTTTTCATGGTTCAAGGTTCCGTTAGTTTCATAGTTTATTATTTCATGCATGATCATAGATTTATTAGGATTAATTAAGTTCATTTAGTGATTTTTATGCCGCTGCATTTTAGATTTATTATTGAGTAATTTCTTAGTTTTGAATTTTAATTAGGTTAATCAATAGATAATTAATTAGTTATTTGAGTTTAGAATTTTAAATTGATAATTACTTTTAATTCTTAGTTGATAATTTAGGATAATTAATTTAGAAACTCAATTTAGTTTAAATTAATTAGTTTAATTAGTTTAAATTTAATATTGCTTTAACCCCTAGATTATAATTAAATCAAAACTCTCAAAAAATCCCAATTTGTCTGAATTATATGTTTAGTTGTGATTGAGAACAACTATCTGAGATCCGATAATTTGTTGTCATTGAGAGACGACTTGAGTCGACTTTCCACGCTACAAGCGTCATCGTACTCTTGCAAGCAAGCCCGCGTGTTTTTTAATTTAAATATCTTTAATTAAAGTGCACAAAAATTTGATTCACCAATCAATTTTGATTTATTAGGATGCATCCTACAAGATGCACTTAGGTGCACTGTATACCACCTCAAACTATTAAGTACACTAACAATTAGAAAAAATATCACTTCATATTGATTTATTATTATTTTATTCAATGTAGCATCGTGAGACTCATTAATTTAAAGAATATTTTTAAGTTTAAAACCGTGTAAGTTTGAACAAATGGTGATGTGCGCGAAGGTTTTAGATATCAAGAGTAGGATTATGGAACCTTTTTCACGAATAGGCTTAAAAGAAATATGATGAATGCTTGTCTCAAAAGAGTGAGATTAGATTTAGATTAGATTAGAACTCATTCCGTACTTATAGGTTGCAGGAGTCATCCTCTATCAAATAGTAGGTTTTTGATTATTTAGGATAGTTTCCTAATTAATTAATTAATATTTACCAATAAATATTATTAGGATTCTTTTATTATTATTTTTGTTATTAGTATTTGGCAAAGACTTGTGTAAGTCCAGACTAACGGGTCTCCCGTTAGGCCAACTCGACCCATACCCGACCCAGTGGTATTATTGTAATTTGATCAATTATATTAATATCTAACCCTAAAATTGCAAACATTCGGCCTTACGAGTTTTTCACCGCCCGTTGTTTTCCTCTTTCCCCCAAACCCTACAGCCGATTTTCAACTCCATCTCTCGCCGTGCTCTCTCGCCGTCCGCTTTTCTTCGTTCATCATCGCCATACGAGTTTACCGGTGATTTGTCCGTTCAAGGTCGCGAATCTTTCTCAAATTTTCACTGAGCACCGTGCTTTGCTCATTCTCAATTGCTTTATCAAAGGTGAATTTCTTTCTATTTTAAGATTTCGATTTTGAAATAAGTATATTCTGCATTTTAGGGTTTGAATTTGTCGCAATTATTTTGATTTAGGTTTTCATTTTGGTACATAATTTCATATCTGATGTTTTTGTTGTCTGAATGGGTTTCGTGAATTGAAGGGTTTTAAGTAATGCTTTCCTCTATGATATGTGGTGATATGCTAGACACAAGTGTATAATTATTTGAATGGTGATATATGATATATTTTGCATTGTTTCTCTGAATGCTAATGAAATTTATGTGATTATATTTTACATTTCTTGTTTCTTATGTTGAATATTGGTTTTTTGCAGTCCGCTGACGACAATGCGTACTAAAGAGCAAGCTAAGAAAAGTCAACAAGAGCCGGTACAGGAGAACAAAGATCCTGGAAAGAATAAGAATGTTCCTCAGAAGGAGAAGAAAGTTCGATTCCAATTTAAAAAGAAGGAAGTTGTAGGCCCTATTATGGAGAACGAAGCAGCAGGCCCTATAATGGAAAAGAAAGATCCAGCTCCGATTATGGAGAATGAATCTCCAGTCCCGACTAAGTTCAAGAAAGTTGTTGGAAAGAAGAGGAAGCAAAGGTCAGTGAAGGAGAAGGAAGCTGCAGGCCCAGTTTTGGAGAAGGAAGCTGCAGGCCCGATTTTGGAAAAGGAAGCTCCAGCCTCAATTTCAGAGAAGGAAGCTCCAGCCCCCCTGATTAAGGAAAAGAGAGCTTCTGGAATGAAGAGGAAGAAAGAAGAAAATAAAACATCAGAAAAGAAGAAACGAATGTGAGTTTTAATCTGTAAGCCTTTTTTACAAAGTTATAATAATTCTTTTTTCATATATTTGTTTTATATGTATGAAATGAATTAATGAGTTAATAAATGAATGAATGAATGAATGGGATTCATCTTTTGGTAATCTAATAAGGTACTCTCTTCCATTAAGTCAAATGAGAGGTTCTCCTTTAAGAAATCAGGACAGAATCCTACGGGATTAATACTAGCTTATGTATCGTCTCACATAGTGAGTCTGGTTAATAAATGGATGATATGATTATATGAATTTGTGCATGTTACAATTGATATGGTTTTTGAAATATTGTTTTTATGGTCTTTGAAGTATTGTGTTTACTACTATGKAGTATTGMTTTATGGTCTTTTTTGAAGTATTATTTTTCTTATATCTTCTTATTTTTGCAGGCGACATGATCCTGAATTTGTCATCCATTGTAAACCTACTGGCATTTGTGAAGTTATTTCGGGTTTGACTCCTGCACAAATGAAATCCATTGAAGACATTGGGTTTGGGGGGATGCTGAGCATTGCAGGGATTGATGTCACTAAAACAGGACTTATACAGTGGCTCGTTCATAGATTTAATGGGTGTAGTCAGATGCTAGATATTGATGAGAAAAATAGTTTTGTAGTCACATCTTATGATATATATGACGTGTTTATGTTGCCTAAAGGAGGTTTGGATGTTGTTAGGAATGATGTGAAGAGATGTATGCCTTGATAGTACGGGGTTATTGGTTAAGTGGGAAGAGAAGTATGGTGTTAACAACAATGTGAATCTGAAGTTTTTGAAAGATGTGATTCAGGGAAAGTTTGGAGATGTGGGGTGTGCCGACTTTCAAAGACTGTTTATCCTTTATAGCATTTCTTCATTTTTGGCCCCAATCTCAGGTCGAAGGGTGGATTGGGGGATTCTCCAGTTTATTAGGGATGTTGAAATGATTTCTTCATACAACTGGTGTTCGTATATTCTTGATCGTCTTTGCAAAGGAGTTGATACCTTCCGCAAGCGCCCGCAATCAAAGAATGTCAGTGGTTGTGTACTCGTGCTCCAGATCCTTTACTTTCACAGGCTTAAATAGAAGGGACGTGTTGAATCATCCTCATTACCTTGATTCAGCATTGGACAACAGAAAAGTTTAATCAAAGAATGCGTGAAGAGTTTTCTGCTGGAGATTGGGGGCAGGGTGAATGGATTCTGAGCATGTATCCAATTTCATCAAAGACACTGATGAATGTAGTACAGAAAAGGTCAGAATTTGAGGCTGAAAAAGTTTATGGAACAAACGAACAAGTTTTGATGGATAGTAAAAGAGTTGGGATAGCGGAAAAGAGATGTCAAGGAGTGGTCGATGGGTGTGAAAAAGAAGGGCTTGATAAACCAACAAGATTTATCAAGTTTGAGTTGCCAAGTGATGAAATGGACGATGAGGAAATTCAGAGAATAGCACATGATGTAAGTTCTTTTAATTATTAATTTTTATACTTCAATTTTTTTTAATATATTGCAGATATATTTTGTGTTTAACTATACTGTCTGCCTTGTTGGAAACTCATGAAGCAATTCTCTTTCTGAAGAGAGACATGAGTATTGTCAGCCATGTTCATCGGAAACGATTGTTGAAGTTGACACAGAATGCTCAAGAGAAGAATTGTTCAGACTCTGTCCCTGATATTTCTGAAAGTCAAAAGTTTTGGTCAAATGAACAAGTGCAACAAATATTTGATCAAATTGTGGCAAATCATATTCGGATGCAAAAACTGACAAGCATGCCTATGCCTAGCTTTGAGCTGTTAACGCCTGAAGATAATCTTGCTGCTGATGTTGATACAAATGCAGCGGTTGCAGAAATGTTGAGAAGTGATCAAGAAGCAGCTGATATTCCAGGTGAAGTCTTTTCTAACAACATTCTTTTTATAAGTATTGGTTTATGGTCTTTGAAGTATTGTATTTTCTACTATGAAGTATTGGTTTATGATCTTTGAAGTATTGTGTTTTCTACTATGCATTATTGTGTTTATGGTCTTTGAAGTATTATTTT
The DNA here is from genome assembly GCA_014905375.1 of Phtheirospermum japonicum. Lineage (NCBI taxonomy): Eukaryota > Viridiplantae > Streptophyta > Magnoliopsida > Lamiales > Orobanchaceae > Phtheirospermum > Phtheirospermum japonicum. The sequence goes on along the minus strand of BMAC01000329.1, from coordinate 101,997 downwards.
TACTATCATGCAGTATTAGTTTATGGTCTGAAGTATTGTGTTTTATATTATGAAGTATTGGTTTATGATCTTTTTTGAAGTATTGTGTTTATGGTCTCTGAAGTATTGTGTTTTTGATGATGTTTCTTAATCAGATGATTGTTGGCATATAAAAGAAGACAGTGAATTTCATTGTTTATTTATGAGGAAGAACAACAAGTTTTTTACCAACATGAGTAGGAAGGAAAAAGATGTTGTTGACTACTGCTTTTCTCCGCAAAACATACATGTGAAAAAGTAAGTAAGCAATATTTTTGGGTGATTATACAAATAACTCAAAAATGATGTTTTTCTTAAATTTTCATTTCTATTAATTATTTTTACAGGCCAGGATCAAATGTTTTTGCACATCGCGGTGAATACTTCATTTCTGTTGAATCTATAGCAACCTTAAATGATGGTCGATTTGTGAGCACTGCTATAATTGATGCATGGGCATTGATTCTGAATAAAAATGGAGTAAAGAACTGCGAAAAATATTTCTACATGCACACTCAACATTCAGTAAGTTTTTATTAAGTAGCATTGTATTCTGTAAGTCTATATGCATGTATTTTTTTTTTTCATTTTGTAATTAGTTGTATCTAGAAAAGGTGGCCAGTGGCGTTCAGGGAGACGTAGATTATGATGAGAAAGTGAGGGGTTGTTGGGAATATATTGGATGACCATAATGGGTGAATCAACATATTTGAGTTCATATGATTTCGTAAGTGAAAATTATAGATTCATTTTATTTTTCTGAACTTATTTTTTATTTACATGTTGAAAATGTTGAGTTCTACCAGGTTTTTGTTCCCGTTTGGGTTGTGGAGCATTTTTTTTGCTGTTGTAATCAATTTTGTTGAAGAAAAAGTTCAATATCTGGATAATATGACGTATTCCAAAGCCAGAATTTCATATTATGCGAATTTTCAGAATTCTGTGGTAAGTCACATAGATCTTTTTCTCTTTTTTCTTTTTTTTTTTCTTTCTTAAATGTAACTGGTTTAATTGGAAAACTATTTAATTTTTTCAATGATTCTTAACCAATGT
>BMAC01000329.1:72219-86069 GCA_014905375.1 Phtheirospermum japonicum | reverse complement strand
CCGATAAGACTATTCATCTGATATCTTTTCGCGTTTGGCTTCCTTCTTTTTTCTCATCCCAGTCATTGCTGCCAGCACCAAATGATTCCATTGATCCTAAAATCAAACAAAATAATTAATACAATAATAACATAATTGAAACTTTTATAAAGTTAGTGACATGAAGTACCCTTGATCAAGGACCACGTCCTCGTCAATGACTGGGATGAGAAAAAAGAAGGAAGCAAACGCGAAAAAGATATCAGATTATCAGATGAATTGACTCACGTCCTCGTCAATGACTGGGGATGAGAAAAAAGAAGGAAGCAAAACGCGAAAAGATATCAGATTATCAGATGAATTGACTCTTGTAAAAGGCGTGAAAGCTCATAGGAGGACCTGGTCCTTTATCAAGAATGATCACTTTTCAAAGTAAGGGTACTTCATGTCACTAACTTTATAAAAGTTTCAATTATGTTATTATTGTATTAATTATTTTGTTTGATTTTAGGATCAATGGAATCATTTGGTGCTGGCAGCAATGACTGGGATGAGAAAAAAGAAGGAAGCCAAACGCGAAAAGATATCAGATGAATCTTATCGGTTGAATTGGATGTCCGTGGTGATAACAACAAAAAACGCAAGGAGATGGCTAAGAGGGTTACCAAACTACCGGGGAAAAATTCCGCGAGTTATATCATCAGAACATAAAAAAAAGAAGAGATTTCGGGTTTTTGTTAATGTTGATCAGGCGACACCCGGATTTGAACACCCGAATTTGAACTGGGAAAAAGGATTTGCAGTCCCCCGCCTTACCACTCGGCCATGCCGCCAAAATGATACAAAATAGATGAAAATTTTCCAAGATTACTAAATTTTTATTGTACATGCATTTTGACTCCTGTTTTCCTTAATCCTTTTCCTAAAAGAAAGCCCCTTTTTGATTTTTTGATTGGATTTGATGGTAACCCTCTTAGCCATCTCCTTGCGTTTTTTGTTGTTATCACCACGGACATCCAATTCAACCGATAAGACTTTTCGGGCCAATTCATCTGATATCTTAAATCAAACAAAATAATTAATACAATAATAACATATTGAAACTTTTATAAAGTTAGTGACATGAAGTACCCTTAAACTTTTGCTGGTTCTAAATGACTTTGAAAAGTGATCATTCTTGATAAAGGACCAGGTCCTCCTATGAGCTTTCACGCCTTTTACAAGATTTAGTCTCTCCTCTTCAGACCAGGTCCTCCCATGAGCTCTCTCGCTATCGCCAAGAGTTAGTCGCTCCTCTTCAGAAAACTTTGACATCGGACTCTTACTCTTCGATGGACTCTTACTCTTCGAATTTTGAGTCACTTCAGTGGAGGGAGATTTCTCAAGTCTGGACTTCATTAGATCAGCCATCAAAGGCTGAATTGTGCCATCGATCGATTTACCTCGTCGTAAGATTCGCAAGCTTTGGCTATACGCTGATCTCCAGCCTTCATTTTGTTCTTACCCAGTACTTCATTGAACAGCATGGCGTTGAGTATGAACTCTGCATGCAAACTGATGCCCTGTGGGAACAATTTTTGGTCATTTAAACCCATCTTAGGTGGAGATTCCGTATCTCGCTCGCTACCTGCATTATCAACTTGGTCTACCCTATCAGGCGGACTGACACAAAAACTTTTGTCCATCTTTGAGCGCTCAACTAAAGCTTGATTTATGAAGTATTCAGAAAAGCCGTTTTGTCCATCTTTGAGCGCTCAGCTAAAGCTTGATTTATGAAGTATTCAGAAAACCAAACTGTTTCAGCCGTATTATAGAAGAGAATGTACGGACGGCGTAAAAGAACAAAATCCTCAGGGACTTGTGTCACCTATACAATTCAAAAATGTAATAACTATTAAGTTTATTATGTAAAAAAAACAAAAAAATAAATGATTCATTAAGCCATTTTGAAAAGTATTTACCTGTAAATCATTGAACTCATACCACAAGTTTTCCTCAATACGTATGAAACATACGTAATGGCCTGCATCGAGCTCAGTCCCAACGTGCTCGATAAACGCTTGCAGCAGGTACCTACTTCCTACCACCTATACCAAAAACTCAGATTAGATTTTACTAAATATTATCACAATTTCATTCTGAATCTTAGATTGATAAATTAAAAAATAAAACTAACAAGCGAGACACCCTTTAGGGTAAAAAGCAGCGAGCGGGCAACTCCCTCAAAAAGAAAAAATGGATCATAAAACAACTAAACAAAATCACAGCTTTCCCAGATACTCACTTTATTTAGTTCGGGCACTAAAAACGGGGAGAAGTCAATTTCCAACGGAAAAACTATGTATTCTCCGTTCTTTTCTAAATTATTGTTTTTAGACAGGAACCTCTTTAGTGTTATGATAACCACGGGCGGCAGCATATTTATCGAGAATCGCCTTTCTTTTAGGACATCTTTTAGGGAGCAATCACATCGAGCAGTCAACTTTTCGCGGCCCATAAAAGCCTCTAAAGCGTCTATGAGGTTGATTGCAGCTCCTATATCGAGCATGAGATTAGTAAACACTTGTTCCTTCATTGATGACTGGAAGCATGATTTGCAGATGATCTACAATTAAGACAAATAATAATTAATAATTCATGATTAAATATAAGAAAAGAATACAGAAAAAGGCTTACCTCATCTCTCAACACACCATAGAAGATCGCTTCAGCATTGAAGCCTAACTTTATGGCTACATTTAGAACACCCATAAGGAACTCATGTGCGTCATGTTGAATTCCTCTATGGAAATTTTCAAACACATCTGAGAATAAAATCAAAATATAGTGATTCTGATGCCAATATTTAATAAGTTAATAATCATGATGTAAATAATAACTAATTCATTATTACCTCTGAAACGATCAATTATGTCGTGAGGGTTGACATTTGAGCCAAAAGGTTCTCATTATTTTGATGAAATAGCATTGCTCACAAGATGTCACCTCGCCTTCAATTGAAAACAACAAAATTCACTTGATTTTGGGCAGACAGATTTTAGAAGTGTAATCAACTAAAATTTAATCAACACAAACATCATTAATAATACACAAACTTAACCGCCTGCATTATAAAACAAACACATATAATTATTCCTTCAATCATTAATAATACACAAACTTAACCGCCTGCATTACAAGAATGCACATATTCCACAGAAATTAAAACAAACACATCATTATTCCTGCAATTCAAAAAACAGTGCACAAAAAGACAAGAATGCACATAATCCACAGAAATTAAAACAAATACATCATTATTAATGAACACACATAACCTGCAATTAAAAAAACAAAAATACTTTTGGAATAGCATTAAGAACACGCACAATTAAAAGTTACTAGAAGTCTATAACTTACTGAGATGGTGGGCAGCCAAGCGATTGAAGCTCGCATAGACATCGGCAGAAAACCCTACGATATGCTCTGAGCACTTTACAACCGAATTTATATACCATGTATATATAGCATGTATTCCCAAAATTTCGTAAGCCGGTTCTCTGTACAAACAATCATCTCTTATAAAAATCTCAATACAATAAAATTGAAAATTAAAATTTGAGTATTTGCCTCAATGGAACCACCGTCCGACGAAAAGTCCATGAATGAAAGATCGTTGAAAGAAAGACGGCTGCCGGAGATCGTTGAAAGAAAAACGCTGACGCGGGAGATCGTTGAGAAAAAGATGTTGTGGATCTAGGGTTTGCAAGAGGGAGAGATTTGGGAGTGACACGTCTGAGTAGGAAGGATGAAGTTGTGGCAGTCGGGGGAGAGAATAAGGACAGGAGCGGATCGGGTAATTAAGTTCAAGGGTTGGTTAAGCCTGCTGGGTTTTGGGCTAGTTATTAGATGGGCCGAAAATAATTATTAAGTGCTGAAGTTGAGAGCCCAAATCCAAGGGGTTGTTTAGTCAATTTAATTAAGTTGTCATTTAGCTAAGATATTTTTATTTTGCACATGCTATGTAACAAATTGACGGGTCTATTCCTATTAATACGGGATAAGTCATGGAATGAAGCATCAATGAAGAAGTACATTTTATCTCTCCAAATTCTCATCTGAAATTCCTCCTTCTCCCATCCCTCTATCCTTTTCCCAATCACACAATTTACAGTACAAATTATCAGAACAATTACAACATTTGATGCATTAAATACTACAAAAATTCAGAAATTATCAAGTCTATTACAAGTGGTATCTAGAGCCTTGGATCCTTGGAATGATGGCAGAAGGGACCCGCATCAAGGACCTCCAAGAAGCCTAGAAAAAGACGGATCAAAACCTGCAAACTGAAGCCATGAAAAGGGAAGCAAGTGAGATTAAACTGCAAGAGCAAATTTCAGGTATTAATTCCAATTTACAGGAGTTAATGGGATTGAATATGAAGTATGATCATTTGACACAAACTCTGGCTGCTATGCAACTACAATTACTCAATCTGAATAAAGGAAAGAATCATGAGTTTAAACTGAATAAAGTAGATGAAGAGTCTATTCTTGGAAGCCCTATCCAGGTTTTGGCAGTGAAGTTACAAATAGTAGGTCCAGTAATCCTAACAAATCCAAGGTAATTACTGAGTCACAGAACATGAGTTTTCTAAGTCCAATTCCCATATTGGATTTTCCCAAGTTTGATGGCACATCACCCAGATCCTGGATACTCAAATGCAACAGTTACTTTAAGCTCATGCCAAACATACCTGATCAGCAAAAGGTTATACTAGCCTCTATACATTTTGAGGGAAAAGCGGCTCAATGGTTCCAAAATCTCAATACAACACAGACAGACATTACATGGCAGCAGCTGATTGAAGTTATTTCAGCCAGGTTTGAAGAGCTTAAAGAAACTAGGATTATTGTTGAATTCAACAAGCTGAGACAGACTGGTTCATATTCAGAATATGTGGAGAGGTTTGAAGAACTAAGGGCATGCATGAAGATGCTGAACAATTATAAAGAGGAGTATTTAATAGCCAGTTTCATTAGTGGTCTAAGTGAAGAACTACAGGCTTTTATCAACATGTTTGAGCCAATCACCCTTCAACAAACTATTGAGCTGGGCAGGAAACAAATCTTAACCATAGATGCCATTGCAAGAAAATTCAAAACAAACCCCAGGACCAACCCCCCAATGTTCCAGAACAAGAAACCAGAAAATTCCTATCAACAAATTCACAAACCCATCCCAGGCAACAATTCAAAGCCACAAACCAAAATGCTTACATCAGTAGAAATGGCTGCAAGGAGGGAAAAGGGCCTGTGTTATAACTGTGATGAAAAATTCACATATGGGCACAGGTGTAAACAGAGGATTAATTACATGATAATGACAGAAGAAGAAGAGTTTGAATGTTCATAGGTTTTTAACTCTGAGTCACCTGGGGATTTGATACCTCCTGACACTATGGAAGAGATACAGATGACATTAAATGCATTATCAGGGGAAGACAGCATTACCACTATGAGAGTGTGGGGACAGAATAAAGGGAACAAACTGCAGATTCTAATAGACTCAGGCAGTACATTGAGTTTTATCCAAGAGTCTACTGCCAACAAATTGGGGTGCCTAGTAGTGGAGGCTAAACCTATACTAGTGAGAGTGGCTAATGGTAAGAGGCTTATCAGCACCAAGGTAGCAAAGAGGTTCACTTGGACAATGCAAGGACACACTTTCTCCTATTCCCTGAGACTACTAAAGAATGAGGGCTGTGATCTCATACTTGGAGGGGATTGGCTTAAGTCATGCACTCCAATAGAACTGGACTATGAACACACGACATTTACTGTGACTTCAAAAGGGGAAAGGATAAAAATACAAGCACTGACATCCACAACATATTGCCAGTTTATATCTACACCATCCTTGTTCAAAATGATACATCAAGAGAACCTTAATTCCATTGAAGAAATTTTCCTTCTAACTATACAAGGGGAGAAACAGGTGGGGGGACTTTCAACTGACACAAATGACAGAATTGTTAAAGGAATACAGTGACATTTTTGAAGAACCAAGGGGATTGCCTCTAGTGAGGGGAACAGAACATCAGATCAATTTGAAACCAGGGAGCACTCCCAAACACCAATTCCCTTACAGGTCATCACATGATCAAAAAGATGAAATAGAAAGGATAGTCAAGGAGTTACTGCTTAGTGGGGTTATACAACCAAGCCAAAGTCCTCTTGCTTCACCTGTGTTGTTAGTAAAAAAGAAAATGCATCATGGAGGCTTTGTGTGGATTACAGGTACCTGAATGAGCTAACAATTAAACATGAGTTCCCTATACCAGTCATTGATGAGCTCCAAGATGAGTTACATGGGGCCAAATACTTTTCCAAGATAGATTTGAGGTCAGGTTATTGTTGGTGTAAACCAAATTAATTAAATTATAAATATATTCCAAAAGTCATTTAGTTGAAGAGACATGTCATATTGTTTAAGAGACATGTCTCATACTTCAAGAGTCATGTCATTTAGTTTAAGAGACATGTCTTATACTTTAAGAGTCATGTCTTATAATTGAAGAGTCATGTTTTTTCATGTATTATAAATAGGAATGCGTGATGTAATGTTTGAATAATAATTATAACAAGCAAATAAGAAATATAATTCAAGTTCTATTCTTCACTTTTCAAAATATATTTTCTTCAGTTATTTCTAGATATTGATGAAACCTGAACACATATATCTAACTGCATTCAACACACATCATGGCCAGTTTAAATTCCTAGTCATGCCTTTTGGACTATGCAATGCACCAACCACATTTCAATATTTGATGAATCAAGTGTTTAATGACAGTCTGAGGAGGAGTACTCTGGTGTTTTTTGATGACATCCTAGTCTACAGCAAGGAATGGGGAGAGCACCGTCAGCACTTGAAAGGTGTCCTGGACAAACTAAGGGAAAATCAGTTGTTTTCTAAAAGAAGCAAATTTCAGTTTGGACAGAAACAGATAGAATATCTTGGCCACATTATCAACCAAGAGGGAGTCACCACTGATCCCCAAAAGATAGAATGCATGGTCAACTGGCCTACCCCTAGGACAATCAAGCGGTTGAGGGGATTCCTAGGCTTGACTAGCTCCTATAGGAAATTTGTAAAGGGGTATGGTTTGTTAAGCAAACCACTTACTAGCTTGCTCAAGAAGGATAAGTTTGTGTGGGGATGGGAAGCTGAGACAGCCTTTCAAAATCTGAAGAGGGCTATGACAACCACGCCTATTCTAGCTCTACCAGATTTTTCCCATCCCTTTATTTTAGAGACTGATGCAAGTGGATATGGGATTGGTGCTGTTCTTATGCAACAAGGAAGGCCAATAGCCTACATGAGCAAGCTTTTATGTCCAAGAAACCAAGCTCTATCTATATATGAGAAAGAGTTCCTAGCTGTTTTGATGGTTATACAAAGATGGAGGCACTATCTACAAGGACACAAATTCATCATTAGAACAGATCAACAAGCACTCAAGCACCTGCTAGACCAGAAAGTTATGAACCCCACCCAACAGAAATGGATCACTAAGCTACTGGGTTTGAACTATGAAATCCAATACAGGAAGGGAAAGGAGAACAGGGCAGCTGATGCTCTATCTAGGGTGAAGGAACTGGGAGAGGATAACTTTGCAGTAACCACAGTAACCCCTTTATGGATATAGAAGGTAACTCAAAGTTATAAGGAAGACCCTTATTTCAGCAAGGTACTAGCAGCTAAGGTTGTGGACTCCTCAGCATATCCAGAGTTTGAAACCAGGGAAGGACTTATCAGGTACAAAGGGAGGTTAGTAATAGGGAAAGATGCTGAATTAAGAGGAATGATCCTAGATGTTATGCATGGCTCAGCCTATGGGGGACATTCAGGAATAGGGGGAACTTACATGAGGACAAAAGGGATTTTTTATTGGCCTAATATGAAATCTGATATTACCCAGATGATCCAGAGGTGTGAGGTCTGTGCCATGAATAAACCTAGTCATAAGCCCTACCCAGACCTACTACAACCACTACCCATTCCAGAATAATAATGGACACGCATAAGTATGGATTTCATTGAAGGATTACCTAAGGTGAGTTGCAAGAGTGTGATCCTAGTCATAGTGGACAGGTTTACCAAATATGGGCACTTCCTACCCTTGTCACACCCATATTCAGCACAGTCTGTGGCTCAAATATTCATGGATCAGATATACAAACTGCATGACTTACCCCTAAGCATGGTGACTGACAGGACAAGGTGTTTACTAGTGTGTTTTGGGGTGAAATTTTCAAATTAATGGGGGTAAAACTCAACTTATCATCAGCCTATCACCCCCAAACGGATGGGCAAACTGAAAGGTTGAATAAATGCTTAGAAAATTATCTAAGGTGTATGGTACATGATAATCCCAGGTCTTGGTTAAAGTGGTTCACCCTTGCAGAATATTGGTATAACACCAACTACCACACAGGGTTGAAATCTACACCCTTCCAGGCCCTATATGGATACCCTCCTCCCCTACTATCTACCCAATTCTATGTGCAGGGTGCAGATACAGAGGCTAAAGAGTTTGTGAGAAGTAGACATGAAATGATCAAACAATTGAGGGAGAATCTATTACATGCACAAAATAGGATGAAGGTTTATGCAGACACATCAAGAACAAAGAAGACTTATGAGGTAGGAGAGGAGGTTTACCTTAAGTTGCAGCCTTATCGCCAAAATTCCGTGCAATTGAGGAAGAACTTGAAGTTATCACCCGCTACTTCGGACCTTACCAGATCTTGGAGAAAATAAGAGAGGTGACCTACAGGCTAGACTTACCCCCGGATTCGCGAGTTCATCCCGTGTTTCAAGTGTCGTTGTTGAAGAAAAGGGTAAAGCCAGATGTGGTACCTTCTTCTGATCTACCAGACTCCACCGCTGAAGGGAATTGTAGGCTGGAACCAGTGAGTATTTTGGGAAGGTGAATTGAAAAAAGGGGAAAGATGGGGGTAGAGCACGTCTTAGTTGAGTGGGACCAAAATTCACAGATCAAGCCTACTTGGGAGGATGAGAAGTTTATTAGGAAGAGGTTCGCTGGGACAGATCCTTGCGGACAAGAACAGGGGGGTGATGTTGTGGATCTAGGGTTTGTAAGAGGGAGAGATTTGGGAGTGACACGTCTGAGTGGAAAGGATGAAGTTGTGGCAGTCGGGGGAGAGAATAAGGACAGGAGCGGATCGGGTAATTAACTTCAAGGGTTGGTTAAGCCTGCTGGGTTTTGGGCTAGTTATTAGATGGGCCAAAAATAATTATTAAGTGCTGAAGTTGAGAGCCCAAATCCAAGGGGTTGTTTAATCAATTTAATTAAGTTGTCATTTAGATAAGATATTTTTATTTTGCACATTCTATGTAACAAACCGACGGGCCTATTCCTATTAATACGGGATAAGTCATGGAATGAAGCATCAATGAAGAATTACATTTTCTCTCTCCAAATTCTCATCTGAAATTCCTCCCTTCTCCCATCCCTCTATTCTTTTCCCAATCACACAATTTACAGTACAAATTATCAGAACAATTACAACATTTGATGCTTTAAATACTACAGAAATTCAGAAATTATCAAGTCTATTACAGTGGAATGAAGATCGTTGAAAGAAAAATGCTGACGCGGGAGATCGTTGAGAAAAAACAATGGCGGTGGAATGAAAATTAGGGGAAGTGGTTATGGTTTTATCCATCCGTATTTATTACACATTGGCCCCTAAAGTATATTTTATTCTACTTTACCCCCTAATGTACAATAATTTTCAATTGCCCCATAAATTTTATTTCCATCAAAATATTGCTTCTAAATTCCATCGACAGGCAGCTGGAGGCAACTTGCGAAAGTCTTATAATTTGGATGATAAATTAAAATAATAATAATAAATTTTTACGTATAAGTATTATTTTTCTTCAAAAATAGAATATATATATATATATATATATATATATATATATATATATATATATAATCGTGAAATGATAGCATAGTAATTAGTAATATAGTTAAAAAAATTATTAAAAAATTATCTTATTAAAAAGATATAGAATTTATATCTTATATATATAACCGTGAAATTATAATAGTAATTAGTAATATAATTAAAATGTATTATTAAAAAATTACCTTATCATATAATTATAATTGCACTTAAACGCAAATATTAAAGCTGTTTTTGCACTTTTTCTTTATGTAATATGGTGATACAATCTTATATAATAATGTACTCGGGATTAATATAGTATTTAATCACACTTTTTATACAAATAATAATATCGAATGATAATTTTATTTTTCGTATCATAATATTATAATGCATATATAAAATACACCTTTATTTTATTTTGTTCAAATATAATACATAATAATAAATTATTATGTTACTTAGCCTAATAATTTACATAATACTTAGTCGTGTGTTTCATATTTAACTAGTATTGTACATGTGCGTTGCACGGTAATTTTTTATTTTATTTTATCTAAAATAAAAATAATTGTTTTAAATGTATAATATTTAAATAATAATTTTATATATGTATACTTAAGTTATATATATTTGTGTGTGTGTGTGTGTGTGTGTGTGTGTTTCGGAAGAATCATTATTGGTTCTCACACCAGAGATAGTTTTACCATAACCGCTCCCTATATATAAATCATCTAAATATTATTTAGAGATCGAATAGGATTCAAAATGATATAACCTGATTCATAAAATGATTGTTATTAGAAGAAATGTACTTTACAAAATATGAAAAATCTCCTTATACACAACATGTGTAGTTTTGTTTCTATGTTTATTCTCATCATCGTCGATCAATATTTTTAAACCCTTACAATCGATCACCCTTGATGTAGCAACGTATAACTGACCATGACTGAAAACTGGCTTCTTCAGGAAAAGCCCAACACGAGAGAGAGAGAGAGGTTGTTCTTGAGCTTTGTTGATCACCATAGCATATGATATAATCAGAGAAAATTGTCATCGTTGGAGCTTGAAAGATAACCTCGGATTGGATGGTGTGATAATCATTATAGGGATTAACAACAACTCATCTGCATTGCTTCCTTGAGAAATATTAGCATATACAATATGATTGTCAAGTTAACAACCAACATTACACAACATAAGGAAATGATCGATATTTCTCAACAACATGAGTGGAATTCTAATTTTTAGTTTTAGCTCATAGTTCGAGAATTCATAACATTTAATGGTCTTTAGAAACTCTTGTGAGTAGACATCCTACAATATGTCAATATTTGAATCGGATTTACATGCATTATTAGAGCTAAGATACACTTTACATTCTCCATCATTTTATGATATCATATATTTATTAATCAAATCGACGACATCAAGTGTTGGGGAAAGAATAACACGATCCTCCAAATAAGCGAAGTATTCAGTAATTTTTCCAAATTGTGGATATGTGCTCGCCACAATTGACGGAACATGGTCACCATCATCTTTCAATAATAGATAACCTGGATTTCAATTTGAACGATACCATCATTTGGTCCTCCAACTATTACATCTTCTACAACTATTTATCGAGTTGACAAATTTTTTTGGGATCTGAATTGTGATTTTGCAGCACCACATTCTTGGTCTACTTCAAAACTATGTAATGAGTCAATAAATGCGAATATTTGATCAATATGTGAACTATGTCTGGTCTAGCGCCTTTTGGAACAACCGACAAAATTTGATTAAAATCTCCACCAATAATTATTATTTTGTTACCAAATGGAAGCTGGGTATTAGAATTGTTTTGTGATCTTATCACGTCTTTCAATGTTTTGTCCAGAGTTTCAAAATAATGGCTATGCATCATTGGAATTTCGTCCCAAATAATGAGATGTGCATCCACCATTAATTTTGCAAGTGGAGTATCAGTAATGATCAAAATCTTGGTGGATATTAAAAGTAACCCTAAATCTAGAATGCCTAGTTCTTCATTTCGAAAGAAGAAAAGAAGTTATGTTGTTAGATATTACATTAAGAGTAATTTCACTATTAAATTTAACAGTTGTCGAAAGTGTCGTCTGTATCTATAGATGAAAAATACACCACACTTGGTTAAATGTATTGCATCCATGACATTATCAATTTTGGCGGAATATTGTAAATTCGTACTAATGAAAACAAAGATAGTTTTCTAAGTGTCCATTCTTTTGTTTTTGAGTACAAAAAAATATTTTTAGGAAACTCAACATAAAGCAAACTTTGTGCTTTCACATTTTTCTTATTTGTCTCGAACCAACCTAAAACATGCTATGGTGTTTTTTACTTGCATTTCATTAAGTTCAACTGATCATTATCATTATACAATATATTATGCTCTCTTGGAATATGAAAACCCAAGCACATGATAGGTGGTGTTTTATATTTAGAATTTCATAAACTAATATTCTCCACGCCACTTCGCATGGAGAAATGTAATGACAATCATAATACATGTTGATCTCATCAATCTTTTTATCCCCTGTATCCCTACATTTATTCTGATAGAATGTTAGTGAGCTTATAGTTACATTTATTGACATATTTAAATAAATACTTGATAGATACTAATTTGGTTACACTATTTAACATTTAAAAGTTACACAATTCAGTGATAGATAAAAATTGTGTGAAATAACCATCTGGAGAACATCTGGTAAATTTTGCGGGCAAGACAACATGAGTACCAATACTTGAGCCATCTGTTTCACCTCATAACACTGCATCAACAATCCCACTGAGTTCTGACGTACCACAATTTTAAAGATTCAATAATCGTATATGCATCATCAATTATGAATTATTGTGTGAGTCGTCGACTATATAAAATAGTGAGTAGCTCCGTGTCTCTTTCATGCAATCAGTGAGAAAAGAACTTCATTTGGCTCACATATTGTTTACCCGTGCCTTTAGGTTTTCGAGGTTCAGAAAACGATATGTTTTACCTGTGGTTGTCTTCACCACATGGAAATAGTAATGGATAGTGTAAAGCAACGTACGAAGGATGCAACTCGTTGATACGTTTTAAATTACCAGATCTCTTTTCTACTGCAATTCTCTTGCTACCACTTTGTGGATCAATATCACCAACAACTAATAGACAATTAGTTGATCTTTTTACGAATCTATTATAGTTGATGCCACAATGTTCATTCCACTCGATTCTGGTTTCGCACTTATATTGTATTGCATGATTACTGAGGTAGTAACGAAATACATTATTTTAAAAAATTAATTCAAATCAAAAGTATTAAATCGTAATAGTATTTGATAAATAACATGTTGATAGCCAAATCAATTGTATTAAATCAAAAGTATTAAATCGTAATAGAAATCAATTGTATTGCATTGTGCAATTTTGCATATTTTAATTAAAAAATTGATCAAATTATTCTTGAGAAAAAGTGACAAACTTGATATTTTTGGACTCGCAATAAAAAAACAAAATAACACACACACACACACACACACACACACACACACACATATATATATATATATTCAAAATGATCTTATTAATTTTTTTTAATGTTAATTAGGGTATCCATCCTAATTATGTTAAGAAAACTCCTACATAATTAAAAAAACTAAACCATCATTAATATTAAACATTATTTATGAGATCAGTTCAAATAAGAAAGTATTGAATCGTTATGATATTTAATAGATAACATATGGATAGTCAATAAAATAAATAATGAATTATGTTGTCATTTTTATATAACTTAATTTAAAAAAGTTGTCAAATTACTTTTGAGAAAAAGTGATAAATTTGATATTATTGGACTCACAATAAAAAAAATAACAAAAACCTCACAATAAAAA
>BMAC01000329.1:55641-69298 GCA_014905375.1 Phtheirospermum japonicum | reverse complement strand
TGACATAAAAAAGAAGTTGATTGTGTTAAGTAGCTAAATCAATTAAAAAAAATATATATGCTAATCCCGATTGAAAATAAAAAATTGATTGTGTTAACTAGAGATACTAACCTTTTTTTTAAAGAATTCCAATTTCATTTTTGGTTAGTTTTCTTTCTCCATTACTACTCATTCTTATCTTTATTTTATATGATGGGATATTAAATATATTTAAGGTAGGGATATATTTCCTTTTTTCCTATATTCTTATCCCAAAAAAATCAAAATTCTTCTTGTTTTCTCTTAAAACTAACTTGCCTTCCATCTGAAATTCTCAGATCTATGAAAAACTTCGATCATCCAATTTTTTTTTAAGTAGTCACGTCCCATAAAATGTGATATTCTTTTTCAATTCAATTTGTAATTGAGAATAACTTGATTTTGTGAAGGGGATAGTCATGACACCACCGCCACATACGACGGCGTGAATTGGTGGTTCTGGACTTGAGCGACGATTCAAGAGTTGAGTCGGGTCGATCGTGATAGGTGCTCGTATAATGAATAAAGATCATAAATTCACTCAAAAAAAAAACATTCGCATATTAAGTTTCTTAGGCGAATTCAATTCGAATAATGGTAAAGGCGTAGATAATAATGTGGGGTTGGATATAGGTGTGAATAAGATAACATTCGTGTGTATGATTAAATTCCTTCCATTAATTTTGATAATTTTGAGTACATCATAATTTGATTGAGATATTATTATGTGTTTGATTCAATATTAAGCTCATTTCAAAGACGCTTTGATAAGTTCTTAGTTTATCATTTTTATATTGATTCCATTTCTTTGACAATTGATTCTATCTATCTATCTAATGTTTGAATTGTTGTAACTTTGTTAGATTTGATTTAATTATGTGATTTTTATGATTATTCATTTAGTTGGAACAAAAAAATGTAATCCTCCCAATACTGCATATATGGATTGTTCCAACATCTTTTTATGGATAAGGTTATGTTTTTTCATCTAAATTTTCATGTTTTTAAATGAGGTTGTTTCCTCCTCATTGTAAGGGATTGAACTGACTGTTGAGTCTTACTTAAGATAACAGGCCTTCATTTATTTATTTAGTCACCAAATGTTAGTCATGTCGGTATTCAGATCTTGTTAATACCGATTAAAAAAAATATGCTTATTCACTGTTCCTCGTCATATTCATGATTTTTATGTTTTATATTTGTTGATTTGGAGTACAATCTCATTTTCGAGGCAATGATAGTTTACGTTGAGCTGATCGTTAGCAAACTGCGTCATTTCCCATCAATGTTTTATTTGAGGCCGTATTTTAATTACAAATTATAAGCATTTCATGTTATTTCAGTAACCAAGAAATGAATGGCTTTTTTTTTAATTATTCTTACTTATTTTTAAAATTAATTAACATGTTTGTTTTTTTTGGTTAGGATTGAGATATGCTATTGTCTTCAGCACCAAGATTGATAGTCACAACTCTAATGTCACCCTTATGAAAAGTAAACAAGTATTTACCGAGGTGGAACTCGTGTGGGATTTAAGTCACATTGCATTGACTTCGTTGTCCTTATTTTTCCATGAAAGTAATTTATAGACTTTATGTTAATTTCAAGTTTATTTTAAATGGCTTTCTGTATTTTTTTTCCAAATTGTTTTATTTCTGTACAACTAATAAGATGTTGATTTGCTGTTTATTTTAAGTTGGCTAGGATTTTCTCATTTTGTTATATGGTTATTATTCGGGTGTAATAAAAAATGTTGATTTTCTGCTATTTAATAAGATTGTTTATTTTTGATTTATTTTGTGTTCCATAATATATAAGTTCTATACATAAATAAACCTGAAATCAACTAAATGATGATTTAAAATATAATTAACAATAATTATAATTAATTTAATTAGAATATAATGAGTAAACCAAAATTTTAGTTAAGATAATCCGTATTCGAAAAACAAAACAAAACCTGACATATGAATAAGGTGGGGTTTAGTAAATTTTTAACTAAATAAAATAGTAAAAAAGAAAAAAAAAGATATTTAACTATGAATCAACTTTAACTATTAGATCTATAAAATAACTTTTACCATATTCATTTATCAAAGTGTGTATTTCATCTTTAAATCAACCATAAATCAACCATAAATCAACTTTATTTACCTAGTTTTGTTCTTAATATGTAATTTTTTAACTGTACAGGGATTGTGGCTTGTTTATAGTTTCGAATGTTGAGTAGTTCATTGTCGAAACTGATATTTCAATAAAAGATATTTATGTTGATTTTTTTGTACATATATTTGACCAATAATTTAGATGTATGTATTACTTGTATGATTTATGTTGAAGTTTGGCTCATAGACGTATCAAGTTCTCGAGTTTGGTTTATATGTAGTTAACTTCTAGTTTGATCTTGTGCACTCTTGTCTTTCAAATAATTTTATAGAACGATTGTTATTTTGTTGATTTTGTCATTTCTTGTATTTGGATTCATCTAAAGGGTTTTTTTATTGTTGATTATTCTTATTCACTTCTGGTTTATCCCCAATCCCATTAGCATAAAATCAAAACACAATCACTTCATACTATATACATTGAAATAAACCAAAATAAACTTAAAGTTAAGAAAAAAATTCACTATTCAGTGTAAATTTATTTAACATGTATAATATATTCAATTGGTTACAACAATGTGACTAGCGAAAATTAACTAATCAATGATACAAGTAAAAAAGAAAAAACACACACAAATGTTAGGAACATCAAAAATTCTAATCTTTTCGTTTGTTAAAGAAACTAGTGTTGAAAATAAATTGATTTATGTGAGGGAAACACAATTTATGAACAAGCGCCAAACTCATCGTACAACAACGATGAAATAAATAAAAAATAGATTCAATACTGAATTAAGAAAATGAATTTGATATTTAGCGTTTAAATAATTTAAATATCAATCATCATAAATTTATAAATTGCAAACAATTCAAAATTACAGGGGCATCATGGAAATTTAAATCACAAGCATCTAATTATTATAATTTTTAATATAATTAAAAGAGTGATTTAAGGAAAGTATAATTATATATGGAGAGAGAATGAATTATTTTAGGAGCTACTTCCAAGTCTAATCCCTCTCGTCTTGTATCTTCTGATAAGGTTTATGGTGGTTATTTAATTTAATTAAAAGAGTGATTCAAGAAAAAGTGTAATTATATATGGGGAGAGAATGGATTATCTTAGGAGACTACTTTCAAACCTAATCACTCTTGTCTCGTCTTATAAGGTATATGGTGGCTGTTTAATTTAACAAAATGAGTGATTTATGAATTAGTGTAGGAGAGAGAATGAATTAATTTAGAAGATAACTTACAAGCTTAACCCACGTATTATTTAGACTTACAATGGTTGGTTAAGTATTTTTGAGATTTCTTCCCTAAGCAGGTAAATTGGGAATTTTTAATACAAATAACAATATTTGTGTCCTTTTCCCTATAATTTTTTAGGAGAGCTAATTCTTCTATCTACGTTCGATCTTTTGTTAGTAATATTTGTGTAAATTTTATTTATAAAAAATGGCATTCAATGAGATATTATGTATATCTTCATATAATTTCAATATAACTTTATTTATCTTCATTGTTAAGTACACTCATAAAAAAATAAAAACCATTAACATATAATTAGCATATCCAATATTTTTTTTACAATTATTCACCTAAAAAATAAAAGAAAATCCAACTTTATTTTCTTTCCATTTTCTAAACTCTAATTCTTCTATCATAAAAAATAATAATCAACAAATAATGATGAATAAAATATAAGAAAAACCAACGCAAGCATTTTTTCATTTTTATCCGATTAATTTTTCATTTTTGCATTTGAATTGTTAAATTTCATATGTATTTTAAAAATTATTTGCGACATGTTCGGCCATAGTTGGTTGGATTTTTTTTCGAAATCTCAACCACAAGTAGCCGAAATAATCCAAAACTACTTTAACACCCACTTATTATGCGGGATTGAAAAAAAGTAACACTAATTTAAAATACTAAAAGAATAATATTGAAAATGATATACACAAATCGTAAAATTATTTTTCAATTTACACAAATGTTATTCTTCACAAAAAGTAACACTCATTCAAAATACTAGAAGAAGAATATTGAAAATGGTACACACAAATCGTAACATTATTTTTCTTTTTACACAAAGATAAGTCTTCACAATAAATAAATTTTTACACATAAATCAGAGGATTATTTGTTCTAATTACAGTAAGACTGATTTTCACAATAAATAATTTTTAATTATTTTTACCCGGGAGTCACGAAATTAGTTGTAAGACATAGAAAAATACCTATACTTGAAAGGAAGTCCATAAAAAATTGAGTTTGTAAAAATGTAAAACACACAACACTTTCGTGTCGCATGTAAATATATCATATAAAAAATTAAAATATATAAGACACTAATAATTCTATTAAAAACATCATATATCTAACTTATAGTATATGTAATATTATTTATTATTATTATTATTTGTTTGTTTTTTCTTGTGTAAGACATTAATTTGTTCATATTGATATATAATGTTTATCAATGCATTTTATTGGAATTAGATAAGAAGATTTAGAATATATTTAATATTTATTTCCTAGGTGTAATAATTTATTATTATTATTATTAGTTTTTGTTGTTTCTCCCTCTCTCTCTCTCTTTTTTAGTGTAACAATAATTTTTCATATAAATTTTTAATGTTATTCTCAATGCATTATATTAAGATTAGATATCCTAATTTAAGTATATGTTTTATATTTATTACTCTTTTATAATAATTTTATATAACTCATATTTTTCTTTAATGGAATATTTGAAATTTTAAAAATAGAATTATTTCAACTTTTACTATAAATAAGACTTATATTTACTTATATAGATTTTCTATAATTAAATATAAATTTTTTTATTAGTATAATAAAAGTGAATTATTGAATTTAGGCAAAATATGATTAAAAAAATATTGAATTAGGTAACATTTAGTAAAAGGAAAATATTAAATAAGAAAAATATAATGATAAAGAATATTAAATTAGGTAAAAATATATAAAAGGAAAATATTAAATTAGGTAGATATTAGATTCGTTGACACCAAAACACCAGAATTCTTTCCAAAGATAACAAAGCATGGGAAGCAGACACATAGGACAGAAGAATTTTGCATTAATATACAGGGGATATTTTAGGCCTTAAGTTGCTGATTTTTTTTTTTGTTTACTACTTTCTATACCGGTTCTTTAAAAACCGACGTAGAAAATAGTTTTAAAAAATTAGTATTCTACATCAGTTTCTATAGACCTGATATAGAAAGTAGTAAACCAAAAAAACAAAATCTCAGCAATTTAAGGCAGAAATATTGGACAAGTTTTGGCCAAATATGGTCAAAATATTTACATTTTTTCCATATGTCAGGGCCGAAATCTTGAGCTAACTTCGGTCACTATTGACCAAAATTTCTCTGAACCCTCCCAACCTTTATTTTTAATATCAACATAAACTCAACCTAAAAATAATATAATGTAAGATTTGTCACATAAAATATCAAATTAAACACATACATAGAATTTCATAAAGAAAAGAAAATTGTCTCTTCTTTTCTCTTCTCCGTCCATTTTTTTTTGTAATCATGCGTGTGGTTAGAAATTGTGTGAGATAGGATTAAGGTTTATTTGGAGATAATGGTATTATGGTTAATTCATCTCGAGTGTATATAACAAAGATATAAAAAATAATAAAATTATACATGGGTGCATTGAGAATCCGATGCGGCTAGCAAAAGCGCGAGTGAAGATAGAATTGGTCTTTCAGAAATTATATTCCAACTTAAACATTACTAATTTCACCATATTAATTTTAGGCCAATTCTATTGATACCTAGGCTTTGCTAGCCACAACCCATTCTCAATGCGCCCATATTTTTCTATTTTTTTAATCTTTGTTATATACACCAAGGGTGAGTTACCCATTAAACTAGAAGTGCAAGGAATTCTTAATAGCGGGTGACATTTTTTTTTCCTGATGAGATGTTAACTACAATAATCATAGGTATTTATATCAAGACCACATATGACTTCTAATTAATTTATGAGACAATTCTCATATAGACAAAAGGGGAAAATATCCATTTAGTCCAAGTTAATAGCCAATTTCTCAATAACTAATATTATCATCCTAAACATACTAAATTACCCTCCCCCACTAATTACGACAATAATACAAAAAATCAAATCCCTAAATCAATTGCCAACAAATAAGCGTTATTTTTTTAAATATGTAATATCTTATCTGTCGTTTTTCTTTTGCGACGTCAAAAAGAAAACAGTGATATCACTTATTTGCTCATGAATATTGCTCACCATTGTCAAAAGTAAATAGTGAATTCATTTATGATATTGTAAAAACTTCTATTTAAATAGGGGGTCACAAATCATAAAAATATATCTTTCACAAATATTAGAAGTTTTAGTATAGAAAAAGATAGGTGGAAGTTTCGGAGTCCTTGAAAAGAGGTTAATCTTTTTTTTAATCCACTCAAAACCATATGTATTCTTGGTGGATCCAGACTGATAGGTCATATTCCATATATAGATATGTCAATTCAACTTGTGAGAGAATTAAGGAAGCAAAAGATTGATATACTATATGGAGGAGCCAACTACAGACTTATAATAGTCTTATATCATCTGCACATTACTGGAGAATAGATGTGAGTATCATACCTTTTCATAGAGTTAAAACCAATACTATCATGGGTTCATTTGGGTTGCAGCTTCAAACACAATCTTTTCATGATTATATGATATACATGGTGAACAACAACGATGATTTCATCGTCCTTCCAGGTGGTTATGACACTTTGAATGAAATTTTTAATATTACGTCTTGGGCAAAGCGTAACTTTCATACCAAACCTATATGCTTGTTAAATATTGATAATTTCTTTAATGGTTTGCTCAATTTTCTAGATCAATGAGTAGATTATAATTTTATCTGTCAACACAATTTCCAAGCTACTTTCAAAACTTCAAGCATATATTCTAGTTCAAGATTATGTGAAAGTTAAAATTTGTCAGTCACGGACTATCTGTCTCAAGCAAAAAAGAATCTCAAATCCTTTAGATCTTTCATTGTAAACTATCATGACTAGTAAGGGGTGGCAGAGTTACGGAGTTAAATACTCTCGAGACTCACCCCACCAATTTCATGAGTTTCATATATATTTATGTATTTCAATGTCGAGTGTTTATTACTTTTAATCTAACTTCAACATATTCACTTCGACTGTTTTGTACTTCTTCTGTAGTAATAGTAACATCATTTTACCTTTATGCAAATATAGGAATTTAGTATTTCATGACTATAATATCAATTATATATGCTTCTTCGAGAGAATTTTATTATCATGTAAGTGTGATCTCGTATTGAGATATGAATTCCATTCAGGCAGGTAAGGGCTTGGCTTGACTGTGTCTTTTATCAAGTCGGAGGTGATTCTTTCAAGTGGTATATTTCTTTTATCAACATGAAATTTATTGAGCAATTGATTCGTACGTAGTTGTTATGTATTTGTATACATTTCGAGTCATGTTTGAGTCATTTTGTTATCCTTTTCGGGTTATGATTAGGCCATTTTGCATAATTTTGCATTCTACGATTTTTTACTTAACTTTCTAGTTTTTCGATCATTAATTGGTCCTTTTGAGATGAATTTTGTGCTTTCTCATGCAGCTAGAGCATTTGACAAGTACGGGAGACAAGGACGAGAAAGTCAACGCCGAGAAGTAGCCAAAAGGACACTCATCAGGTTGGATGGATCTGACATCCGATCGGATTGGCCTATGAAATCACAACCGGTCGGATTCCCAACCGAATTAGCTTACTGAACTCACATCCAGTTGGATGGGTCTGACATCTGACCGGATTGGCTGACAAAGACCCTCATCTGGTCGGATTCTTCAGACCATCCGGCTGGATGTAAGCGTTATAAACTCAGATTTTCAAAGATTTTCAGTTACACAGGCAATGAAAGGGGGGTTTTCAAGCTACAAAAAGTTGGAGAATGTCAGCAATTCAGGGATTATCGATCCACGACCTATCTACCTCTTATCATTCATTTTGAGAAACAATTCTCAATTCACTAGATCCCTCACGACAATTCGATACGATTTTGTTAGTTCATCATTCATCTTCAAGAACGCAGTAATCCAAAGTTAGTGACAAACTTCCGGGTTCGTGGCGAAGAAGATCATCCCTCTGAAATAGCTGGAGTCTAGCATAGCTTTCATCCACCTAGATTAATCATCGTCGTTTCGGGTTTATATCTTCTTAAACTCTATCACCATTATTGTAGTTGATAATCTTTCAGTTTGATATTTCTTATTTGGAATAATATTGTTGGTTTTGAATTTTTGGTTGATTATGATTAATTGATGTCATTTATTTTTGCAAACTTTGCTGGCGATAATTTAGTTGATCATGTTCTTATTTTTCTATAATTGTTAGATGTGTGTTATTATCTTTAGAAGTACGTCTTGTTAATGCATTTCAAGTGTTCGATAATATGCTTAGCCTCTTATTCGTAGTTTAATCTTCTCAAGTTTTAAATAGTTTATAAATTAGTTTTTTTTAATTCCTTGTTAAGTTCTTGCAAAGAGATTGACACTCTCGTTGCAAGATTAGTTTTAAAATCTAGTTTATTTAAATTAATCAAATCAAAAACTCCTTTTGATCGTGTGTTTAGAATTAGAATTTGTGATTTTTGATATAATAAACATCGTTGACTTCGTATTTCCATTCCTCGAGAGAATTGACTCGATTTAACTTGCTGGTCTATAGTGACCCCGTTCTCTTGCGGGCGAACTTGTTTTCAAAATGTAGATGCGCGTTTTTTAACTTGATTTTAATTTTGAAAGAGGAAATAAGTTTCGACCCAAAATTTGGCGTCGTTGACGGGGAAGGCTAAAGGTTGTAATTTTTGTGTTTGCTCTTCGTAACCTTTGATTGTGTTGTGAATTGTTTCGTTTGCGTTTAGTGTTGCTTGGGATTTTCGTTTTTGCTTATTTTTGTAATTTTACACCGGTGCGTTTAATCTTGTGCATTGAGTGTTGTGTATGCAAGGTACACCGATGATCAAAGCACAAGTTTCAATAAGCCATTTAAAAAATGTCTAATCCATACAATTTTCGACCGGCTATTCCTTTGAGCCCCGAGATGCGGGAGTACAATCCTGACGAGTTCTACTTCGAGCAACTTCCAGTTTTTCATGGGCTCTCAAGTAAAGATCCGTTCAACTTCATCCAAGAGTGCGATGCCATAACAAGAACCTTCCCCTTTTTAGGCATTACGAGGAATCAAGTGAGGATGCGACTCTTCATCTTCACATTAAAGGATCGAGCAAGAAAATAGTCAACAAATTTAGAGCCCGATTCCTTGAACACGTGGGAGGAAGTGTACGATTGTTGCATGGGGACTTTCTACTCGTTTGAATGGGACCCATCTATAAATTCTTACAATTCGAGCCTCAATGATCCACATGCTTTACCCAACCACTACAATCCTAGTTTTGACCCTCACACCCCACCACATAATTCTTATCGCCCGATATTTAATGAAATTTTTTATGATCTGGGTTTTGAACCTTCATACACTCCCTCCGTCTCACCTTCTTATTACACAGGATATGACTCCTATGCTCCACCCGACTCTAATTCTTTTTATTCGAGCTATGACTCTTATGTCATTTCTGACTCAATTCCCTACTACCCGAGCTATGAAGATTATACCCTACCTTCTCCTCCCGACCACTACCAACAAATCCACTATCATTCCGATACCCCATTTGATAATTATCCTTGCTCAGTTATCCTAGATGAGGTGAAACGGCTTACTTTTGATGAGTTGCCGATTTTTGATGTGGTGGAGCCTACCTTGGATGTTGGTAAATCGAGCTTGAATGCTCATTCGGGAGAGGTGTGTAAGGAGGTTGGGATTGAGGATTTGGTTGAGATCGCCCCTCTTGCGACTTTTGATGAAATTGTGGATAGAATCGTAAGGGTGTTTCCATTGGAGGTCCCGGAGGATGTTGGCGATTCGGGCTTACTTGCTCTTTGTGGAGATGTTGGAGTTGTGTAACCGAATTTGGAGAAGGGTGTGTTTTCTGAGCCGCATTGCGTTCTACCCGATGCTTTGATCAATCTTAACTTTGAGATGGTAGAAGAGGTAATCGAGAAGGAGTTTTGGTTGGTCAACGATCATTCCTTTTGTTAGACCGATCTCCTAGTCATCCCAGTGACAAAGCATTGTTCCACACTCCGGTTTCTTTCGATCTCTTCTTGGTGATTGATTACTCGTGGTTTCGACCTCCAAATTCTGTTAAACTTTTCACTTCTCTCATCATGGAACCTGCTTGTCGTGCCCTCCTTGATGATCTTCATCACCCACTATTGCTCTTGGAGAACATTAAGGCGTGGCACGATCGTCATTTATTTCTGGATGTAAGTCGTCGAGCAAAAGACGTTAAAAGTTGCACTTCTTGGGAGGTAACCCAAGTTTTCATTCTTTTCGTCCATAGTTTTGTTTATTTTTATTTTTACTTTTCTTATTTTATTTTTGTACATATTTTTGTGTGTGATAAGATGGAGTTGGATAAATTTGATAATGGTGTGTTAAGTGCGTAGGGATTGACGAAAATCAGCAATCCCAGATAATCCGGTCGGATTCCATACCCTAAAGAACCCTCCGATCGGATTGGTGTAGGGATCCGTCCGGATAATACCTTCTGAGAGAACCATCCGACTAGGTTGGTGCATGGGTTTGGACGGACAAAACTTTCTGTCACACCATCCGACCGGATAGCAAGTGACATCCAACCGGATGAAGCTATAAACTTACCGTCACCCCATTTGTAGAGTTCCATCTTCCCCTCTGGAAGGCATGGACATTTAGGCGGTCCCAAGCCCCAGAATTGTATCATTTTACATCCAAACTCTTGTTTTTCATTTGTAGTGAATCGTTTTTGTTTGATTTTTATATTATGTATGCTTGAGTGTCTGTATAACCACTCGACTAACTATTCGCATGATAATTGATTCGAATTTTTCCTTTTTTCTTGTGTTGATTTGTGTTATAGCAATGCGGACATTGCTTACTCGTTGTGGGGGGGGGATAGTCGTATTATGCATACATAGTCGTTTCGGTCGAATGGTTATGTTTGATTCTTTGTTTTATGTCAACGTACGTTGAACTCATTTGTGTTTGTGCTGGCTTGCCTGTCGAAATCATGTATTGTGTGAACTGTCGTTAGAGTCTTTTGAGCTTGTTTAAGTGCGAAATTTTTCAAAACCTACTTATTTATATATATTTAAAACAACACTTATTCGTTAGCAATTTTGCGAAGCTCTTAAAACTCGATCACCTTGTTTTCAAAAGTTTGAAATGTGTTTATCAAAATTTGATGTTGTGATTCGATAAGTGTTTTGAGAAATCTCTAAAGTCGCATGTGTACATTTGGTTTTGGAAATGACGAGGCACATATAAAACCTGATTCAAGACATATTCAGAAATAAATCCACTATAAAACCCTAATGAGCTCCTTGAACCTTTATTCTGTCTCTTTGTTAGCCACGAGCATAATTTTAACTCTTATTTTGTTTAAGTTTGTGAGATGAGAGTTTTATTTATCTTTGGTTTAATGAGATATGACAATTGTAGGGTGGGAATTAGTGGGTTATATTAAAATAATAATAAATAATAAAAATAAATAATAAAAAAATTAAGGATGCTTAAGTTCATATGAGCATCTAGATGTTAAGAATAAAGCTTATTTATAAAGGCAAGTATTCGGGTTTTGGGTGAGAAATAACCTTTGTTATAAAAGGCTAAGAATATTGATATATGGTTGTTTTGGTAAGAATGAGGAGCAATTTTATGCTCTGTGCTTAGAATTTTTTATTGAGCGAGTTATTGATTGCGTTTGTTCGCAAGTTAGCCACACATCTTTGTATATGACATGCCCTACTAAATAGCCTATAATACAACCCTAGAAAGTCCTCATCCGATTCTTGATCAAATGTGCACACATACGCGATATATGAGTTTTTTATTTTTACGAGTCGTTGAATGCATTCTTTTATTGATCCAAGTGTATACACTTACCTTTTAAAAAACACAAGCGAATGAGTGCACCATGACTTATTTCCCTTTTTGTGAGGATGCATTCTTTTGATTTCAAGGTGAAAAGGTAACATGAGCTTAGCTTAAGAGTTTTTGACAAAAGTATTTATATTTGCAATACTATATTGTATGCACAACGTGACTCTTTGATCTAGCTACTTTCATGGTTACGTGATTTTGAGTCTTTTGTTTGTTCAAGGACGAACAAACCAATAAATCGTGGGGTGGTTAATTTGTTCGTATTTGTCATTATTTTTGTATATGTTTTGAGTCATGTTTGAGTCGTTTTGTTATCTTTTTCGGGTTGAGATTAGGCTATTTTGCATAATTTTGCATTCTACAGCTTTTTGCTTAACTTTCCAAATTTACGATCGTTTATTGGTCCTTTTGAGATGACTTCTGTGTTTTCTCATACAGATAGAGCGCTTGACAAGCCTCGGATTTCAAGTGGATAAAACTCGCAAACTGTTATGAGAATTGAGAGACAAGGACGGGAAAGTCAGCGCCAAGAAGTAGCTACAAGGACAAACATCGGTCAGATGGACCTGACATTTGACCGGATTGATCTTCAAAATTCACACCGGTCGGATGTCCTGACCGGACTGACCTACTGGACTCACATCCGGTCAGATGGATCTGACATCCGACTGGATTGTATGACAAAGAACCCCATCCAGCTGGATGCAAGCGTTACAAACTTGGATTTTGAAAAGATTTTCAATTACGAAAGGAGTTTGGAAGCTACAAGACACTAAGAACTTCAGAGAATATGATTCATTGATCATGCTGGAATAATCCATCATCCAGTTCGTGACAGACTGGGACGAGAACCCTCTTCTCAAACCTCTTAGGGCTGACAACCCAACAATGTTCTTGAATCGTTCTTCATCTTATCTTCCCTTTTTCCATTTAAAACTTTAGCTTTTTAGTATTTAGTAGATTGTAGATGGTTAATCGCTCCTCGGATTTCGGATGTAAGTTTCATACCCTTTAGTTCAAACTCTCGTTCGAATGATGTCAATTTCCTCCGTTAATTGGTAAGTTTCCAATGTCCTATTTCAATTTATTCAAATTCGTGCTTTGATTGTATGCTTTTGAGGTGTTTGATATGTCATTGGTTGGTAATTAGTTTAATTGCAATTCTCGTAATCTTCGGTGTTTGTTGCTTTCTCAATCGTTCTTGTTCATGTTGCTTTCTTCAATTTTTTCGTATTTGTTGGTAGATAAGTTTTATGTTGAGTTATTGAATTTATTGATGATAACTAGTTAGATTCACGGGTCAAGTGCCTGGAATCGTTTAGAACCATCTACTGGATTTGTCGGTTGTTAATTTACAAGTTGGGATTGACAAACTCAACTCGTAGACTAAGTGTTCGATGAAATACCAATTGATCATGTAGGCGATTCAAGAGCCCTAGCC